>JBAMYA010047194.1:0-10554 GCA_037176975.1 Arrhamphus sclerolepis | reverse complement strand
ACCCCTCCCCCCGCGCTTCTTCGGTAGTCGGACTCGTAACCCGCGGTGCCTGACGGGACGTGAGTCCTTCTGTAGATATCTCTTGTGTTGTTTGGTTTTTTCGGGGGTGGGGGGGTCATATTAAATTCAATATGTTGTTTGTTTTTTTTGTTTGTTTGTTTGTTTTTTAACGGCCTAATTGCTCTTCTGGATTAAGTATTTAATGACTTTTAGAGCCAATTCAAAGATTATTAAATTTTCAACCTTCTAAGAATCACTTTCATTTTCCACAGCCAGAAAAATCACCGTAATGTCATCTCATTGTATTACTACTAAAATATAATTTGAATCTCCTCCAGAGTGTGTTCCGTACAAGCACATACAGGAGGGAGACAATTTACCCTCAGAGATCAGTTATTTCATCTTCCTAGGAAAAACAAACAAACAAACCAAAAAAACTAAACATTCTTAATCTCATTAGTTGGAGTTTATAAATTCTATTATTTACAACAGCTGGTCAGAAAAATTAAAGGAGCAATGGTTTGCTTTTTGACTGCACTTCTCACTGCTATTTCTTTTTTAAATACATGGCAATCAACACATTTTAATTTGTCTAATTTATATTTATATCTCCAGCCACTGGCAGAAGTATGCTTTTTATGTTTTACCATCTCTTTGATCTTTTCATACTGGGCCCGCAGCTCCTTGGTCTTGTTGATCCACTGCCCCTTATCTTCCGGCAGAGCCTCCAAGTACAACTGCAGGTACACAATGCACAGATTAGGCCTCGCCGCCCCAACAAAACTCCTGCCTCTTCAGTACTACACTCTTCTTCGCTTCCGTTTCAACCGAGTGGAAGAAGCTCTCTGTTCTGCGGCAGGGAATTTGCCAAAACCATGCTAATCAAACCCAACACGGCTGCTTGATCCACTTGGCAGTTACCTTCCAGCACACGCTCCGAAAGCGGCTGCTTCTCAGTCGACCGTTGATGCCTGCCTGCCGGATCCTGGCCAGATAATTACTGTTGAGGAACAAGTCATCCCATTCTTTCCTGCACAGGGGAGGGGAGGCGTAGGATGAGATTTATGAGCTCCTCAGCCCAAATTGGGCAGTTATCCATCTGTCTTTCAGGCGTAAACTGAGAAGTTGAAGCAGTGAGCTGGGCCAGGAGCTCATCATACTCAACTTACCTGTATGACAGGAAGGTAGATTCAGGCTGAGAGTAAGTGCTGCTGTCTAGAGATCCTCCTGACAACAGGACAAACACAACCACAAGGGGGAGATGTTAGCACAAGGAAGGGGAGTTTTGTTGAATGTGAGACCATTAACAAAGCTGCAATCCTTATTTAGAACTATAACAAAAATAAATAAATAAAAAACTGGCCTTTTTACTTCCTTGAAATGATCATCAGTTATTCCTGGGTTTCTTATAAAAGCCATGCGGTGGATCAAAAACGGCCAGAAGCACGGAAAGCGATGACAGAAAGCAAAGCGCCACCGTGTTAATCCTGTTTATTGGTGGTAATAAGTCTAATTTGGCCTGCAGGTGAACATGCAGTCAAGTCAAAGAGCCGTCAATCAGAATTAGTTACAGGAGCAGATCCCTCCACAGGGACAATCAGGATGAATATTCATCCGTTCCACAACATGCCAGCTCACAATATTTTCCTCTCTCACACACGTGAACATAAAAAAAAAAACACACTTAGCCCAGAGGCTTTTCTTGCCAGGTCTGTGACTCACACCGCAGTCAATTTAGAATTTTATTTGTCTTATTTCTAAGATGGTCCTCAACTTAAAAAAGCAAAAAAGATTTTGCTGCTCCACAGCTTGTTCACAGGTCTGATTTTCTTTTGGCTGCTCAAAAACATATAAGAAGTTCTATTCACGGGCTTTAATGTGTCAGGCTGCTAATACAAGGATACAAAAGCAAAGAACCACTAAAGCAGTAAAATGGCAAAAGCAATGATGTATGTCAACTGCAAATCATAAATAGAAACACAGTGGCTCTCATGTTGCTTTTATTTCTTTGCAGACAGCATGAACTTTTCCTAAGCAGGTCTAACAAGTAATTAAGATCATTCATACCTGCAGCTGCTGTGTTCCTCAACAAGCTTTAAGTCTTCTGTAATAATACTTTCTGTATGAACATACTTTTTTTTTTTTTTTTTACTAAAAATAAATGTGTATCTGTTTTTGTCTACATTTATTTTCTGTGTTATAACAATTTAGTATGTGATTCCAGCTGAACACAAGATATTTTATGTTTTTGTTCTCGTTAACTTCATTTCATTTTCTAATATATCTCGTTTCTACTCTTCCCAAAACACCTTGTTCTGGTTCTGAGGACACAAAGCGATACGAGTTTCAGTCGTTGTTTTATGCCTTCTGTTGAGCTACAAAACAGGGCCACTGCCATCACATTTTTTTCTTCAAAACGTTTTCTCCTGGGGACAGGTGAGGGCTTCATGCCGACTGATCCAGTACTCATCATCTTCTTCATTCTTTTGTAACATGTGCAGAATGTGGTTTTTGCATTGTTCTGCTGGAAAATGGATGGACGTCCCCGAAAAAGATGTCATCTTGATGGCAGCATATGTTGCTCTGACATCTCAATTAACTTCTCAGCAGTAATGTTGCCATCACAAAAGTGAGTCAACGCCCATACTATCCCAGATACTTGTTGCTGATTAACAGCAGCATGTTTTCATCTTCTCATCCACAGCACAGTGTCCATGTCTTTATATATATATATATAAAAAAAACACGGCCTGAAATTCTGATTAGTCTGATCACTGTAAATATGAGTCACGCAGTCTGCAATGAAATAAAAGCCTGTATATACGTAACAACCACTTTACTTCTCATATCATCCCAACTTTTATGGGGGGAGGATATGACTTTGGGTGCTTTTCAAAGGTGCCTAATGTCTTATTCATGCTATAACTTGGAAGCCATCTGTGAGAGCCCACATACTGCTGCGATTCTTGTTGAAGTTGTGGAGCGGATCAAAGCCCGTCTCCTGCTGCTCGTCTGTCTGGAGCGGGTGACGAGTCTCAAAGTTGGGGTGCTGCATGACTGCGACCCAGCCGGACCTGAAGAGATCGTAGAGCAGAGAGGAGTCAGAGTTAACGCAACCCAAAAAAAAAACAAAAGACAAATGCTATCAAATTATAAGAATGTTTAATGTAACGATTTGGATACTTTTAGACTCTTTAAAGCTCTAAACGCACACGTCTAGATGATAAAACGGAATAGATTTCCTTTAAGCACATTGACTGAACATCTATTGATATGCACACCGGTCCTCGGTCAGAAGTCCTGCTGACTGGCATCTTCTTTGCTGACTTTACTGAACAGTCCATACGTAACAGAAGAGGCTGAATCTGGACACTGCAATCAGAAATGTTTCTCTAACACGATGCGCATTTTAAAACTCCGATGTCCATACTTACTGTCACAGCCTTGTGATTGTCCTCAATTGAGACCCAGAAGAAAAGTATTTTTCTGCAAGAACAAAAGTTCACCTTCAGCACATGAGAAATCAAAATCAATCAATAAATAAAACAAATGTCATATTTTTGATTTAATTAGAGTAATCTAAGAGTAAGCATAGCAACAGTAGTAAGTATAGAAAGGAAAACTATAGTAGTAAAGAAATGCAGTGTACTGCTATCCAATGGACAACCATGTAAATAAACAACATTAAAAACCACAATTAACATTTCAGAAATCACGCTTGGTTCTAGTCTTTTTCGCTAAAAAAGGTGATTGCCCAGATAACCACACTTTATTTTTATTTTGCACTGACCACAACTTTGCAGCATACAATAAAAGACAGGCAATTAATACAGCCAGTGAAGAATAGAGGAAATTAGTGAGGAGTGCTTGTGCTGCCTGATGTTTCACTGTAATCATTGTGATATATTGAATATAACCAGCAAAGCTAATGAAGTCATTAGGGAGGAAAATTAATGCATCAATTAAATATTCTGATGTTAACAGACAGCACATAAACTGTGGTGTTACTGAGACGGTAAAGGAACATTTTCTATTTAGAAAACCAGTTTTTGGTATATTCTGCCCTGACATCAGGTTTGATATTGTAGTATATTTCTAATTTCCAGCACGTTTCAACGGGCTACTTTTGCTTCAATGATTCTGAGAAGTGGCTGCACTTCTGCCTGGAGAAGAGTGAAGGGACTGACAGAAAACAAGACACGAGGGAACCGATTCTATAAACTGATGAGAGACTATATGTTCGTGACGAATCCAGACCAAAAACACTCTCCACAGCTACACAGAATAAAGGGACTCTCCTTCATTCAAGCTCTGCATTAACGGACAGAGCTGTTTTGGAGCAGAGGTTATCCCTCTTTAGCCTCTGTGACCTCGAGTAACCCCCATAAACAAAAGAGCTGGTTGTGTTAAGTCTTCAGGGGGTTTAGACGGAAGGTGTTGATCTTTTCTGCGTCGTCTAGACTGATCCTCAACACTTATCTCAAAGCCAATGCTATTTATTGAGCAAGGATGACATCATTTTCATTATTTTTTTTAAAAAGCGACTTATTTTCCAACTTACAACAGTGGATGTCAGCTATGTTTTGACAACATTTATGCATGGTACACCTGTGTGAAGCGGGCGAACGGCGCTCTGTTGTTCAGGGAGAGCAGCTGCTCTGCCAGCTCTCTCGTGTGCATATGCGTGCACACGCTCGGCTCGTTGGAGATGCAGGCTTTCTTTCTCTTCTGTCATGGCACATCAGCACACGCGTGGCACGACAAGATTTCAGCACAGGTCTGTGTTTGAAGATGTTTTTAAAAGAAAGGCTTTCAGAAAACAAAATATGATATCGATATTTTAAATCTCAACAAAATGAATTGCAAGAAAAAAGCCCCTCTGAGCTCTAAAAAACTAGTTGGCTTTAAAAAAAAAGATCATTCTCATATTTTAATTGTTATATCTGACACACACTGTGCTGGGAAGAGGTCAATGTGACCATTTATATTGATTTAAAGTCACGCTGTCTGATTTAACGGCGTACAAAGCGGCTCTGACTAACAAAGACACGTAGTAGAACATTGCAAGAGAAAATATAATAAAGATCCCGAAGTGCCAACTCCCCTCTGCCAACTTCTGAGAAGAGTCTAACTTCGAGTTTCACTCGGCTCTGCCTCCGTTCTTCATCCGACTTGGGATCGTTCCATGTTTATGAATACGTTTAGCCTGGGAAGCATCCTCAGAGCTTTGTTTTCTCTCATTTTATTAATTGCGGAAGTAACACAACGCAGGCCTCTCTTAAACCCATTAACCACGTCAATGCGATAAATTAGGTACACAAACCGCAAAAATAGAAGTTATTTCATATGAATAATGTATGTGCCTGTGTTCTTAGGAAACATCTGTTCTACTCACAAACTAATGCTTTCCTTAAGTCAGTTGTTTTTTTTTTCTCTTCCCACTCTCATGAATATGACATGATCCCAGAAAATAATCAGAACTAATCCACAACTATAGAAAAACAAAAGGAAAATAGCGAATAGGTAGCACCGATAATAGCCTGTTTGTTTAGTTTGACTTAAAAAGATCAGCATGAAAGATTTAAAGCCCCCAGAGTGTCTTCAAATGTAAGCGCTATTCATCTCACACAGAGTATTAATTCATAATATAACTATCTGTAGATATTTTGAGGAACATTTTTTCCCTACAGGCTGACAGACATACAGTACCTTGTCTCTTCTCTCCAAAAATAAATAAAAATAAAATAAAAAAGTCATTCAAAGCTTTCTAAAGAGGCCTTTATAGATCGCTCATCACTGTTTGTACTTCGAGGAGGCACCTCTTACGCGTGAGTCCGCGCAAGGCTTCGAGAGTAGGCGAGAGATGATATTTAGAAGACTCGAGGCCTCGCCCCGTTCGCACAATCCTGCCACAAGCAAGTCTTCTAGCCTTTTTGCTATTTCCATTTGAAAGTAAAATGACATCCTAACTTTACTACACAGTAATCAAGGCAAATTAGCTTCTTGCATTATTGAAACGGCAGGACCTGGAGACACCTCAATAATTCAAAACACAAATCTTTCATGAAATAATCAAATCAATACATAATGAAACACATAAATAAATTAGCAGACAAATCAGCGAGTCCATCTGTTCTGAGCCAGATCTGTTCCTGGGATTTATTAATAAAAAAGCCTGGGATGTTAAATACAAACTGTGACCATTACACCAGTTTATCATAATCTTCTTAAAACTTTTTGACAGTACCCTTTTGTGTAAAAGTTATCACCTTCAGGCAAGATGTCATAAGAAATGCACAGATGCTTTAAGTGGGGGAACAGTAAAAGTCTCGCAACTTCACTCCAATCAGATGTCCCTAATAACCCTCAGTGTTTCTGCATGACCTAACATTTCCTTTTACTGAAAACTGCAATCATTCTGAAACTGACCATGACAGCTTAAAACATCGTTTCACTTTTTATATTTTCCCCGTGAGCGAAGTCAGGCAGCATCACATTCTTTTATATCGTGAGAAATGTTCCAGAGGCACAGCTGATACAGTACGAGGGGGGATGGGGATTCACCTAAACACTGAAACCGAGTCTTTTAACCCAAAGTCCCTTCATCTCAAAACACAGAAGTGGCTTTTGGGCGCATAATTGGAGGGGAAAAGAAAATGCTAAAAGACTCCACATTCAGGTATCAACTCGCATCAAAAACACAAACACTCCAACCTCATAAAAACAGTTGTTATTAACTGAGCCAGTCCACTGATCTTAAGTGATCTTAAGTGAAAAACAAAATTGAGGGAAAAAAAGAAAAGAAAAATATTAAAAATCTGATTCAGTGAATGGTGATGAAAGAAGAGCTGGCAGCTGCAGACTGTAGTTGAACAAACTCACATGCCTCTACTTCAGCACACAGCGAGTGCTCAGGAGCCTTTACAGTCACATGCACTGCAAGAATCTGAGAAAATGCTTGGAACCATAAGCTTTGGAAAACATCACGAACTTTCTGGGCCTTGACTGATTCAATTACCACAAATCTGTCTGTATGAGGGAACTTGAGAAATAACTGAAAAGCAGTGATCTGGACATCCGCACGAAGTCACATGATTAATCTTGAAGAGGGCTTTCTTTTCCTGTGATCTTAAGAGTCTTTATTTATTTTTTTAATTGGGATTTGCTGGATAGTTTCCTGTATTGGGACTCTACAACCTTTTTAAATAAAAAAAAATGAGACAAAAAAGAAAAAACAATTTGGGGGAAGTAGTTGGACTGAAATATTCAGCTTTAGTTCCTGTCATATATAAATCTTGGTTAATCATTCCATTAACTTCTGCACTATTACCACTGTTCATTTTAAAACAACTAGTAATCATTTGGCTTCAAAACTGGCAAACTGTCTCTCATAAGTTATGGTGCTGTACTTTTTATTTTTTTGTAATTATTTTTTAATTTAAAACCCAAGTGCTCACAATGATGCTGTGGTGTCTTAGCCCAGCCAGCCATCTGGGTCTGGTATCCCTCCCATTCACAGCCATCTGCACCAGTACAGAATGTACCAATAGCAACGTGGCATTGGCGGGCTCTATGCAATGATTCAAACAGAAGCTTCAAAGAGAGGCTAACATATTAAAGAAAAAAATCAGGGTGGCTGCAGAATTACTAATTACATTTTGGATCAACAAGATTTTACAGCAGGACCGACAAGTCATTCATCAGCATTCCTTCGCTACTGCTACGCTATTGTCTTTTCATTTTTTTTTTTTTTTAAACTGGTCTGGTTGTCGCGCCACCTACATCATACGTGTGATTTTTCTGACTGGTTGTCTGCCTGTACAATGGTGTCCAGAGGCTGTTTCGTCTGTGGCCTTAGATCCAGTTTTTTTTTTTATGTGTGGTTGTTCACAGAAACAATGTGACCTATATCAGCTCTGAAGTGTAATGCGTCCGCAGAAATTATGTCAGGTTTACAGAAGTAATGCAGCAGCAGTGGGCATGTGTGGTTTATTCCTGAAGTTTTTGTGCAGCATTCAACGACAAATTAAAAAGCAAATCATAAGAAGACAACTGCGAAATCTTTGTTGTAGTCCAAGCTCCTACCAAGTCAGAACTGTGACATAAGTTGCAAACAGTGATGTCGAAGACTGATTAAATGTGACCTTACAGTTGCCATAAACATCAGAACGTCGGGAGGGAGACAAAACCCAGATTTTGGTCACTAGCCTAGTTAGAGGCTACCTAAGTATCGTGGATTATGACACGTAAGGATGCAGCTTTTTCACTTATCCGGAGCTTTGCAGATCTATGCCTTTCTGGTCTTCCCTTGTCCTAGTGTCTTCATCCTGTTATTCCTGGCAAAGTAAAGGGGATCACCTCTGACGTATCTATCAGTGCAGCTCTGTTCCTTGTGGTAACTATGGGAACACGAGCCTGGAGTTCCTTGTGAGGTTCAGCACATCAACATTCTTCCCTGTCTTGTCCTTCTTGGTAAGCTGAATCAGTGCTTTCCATCATCTCTGTGCACAGAGATCTTTTAGCCACTTCACCAATGTCCTTGAAAGGACAGATGTGCATCTTCATTGCTTTGGATCTATGTGATCTACACTTCGCAGCATCACAGTAGTACACCATGAAATTAGAAAATGGTGTAAAATAAATTATCTGTATCGCTTGCTTTGGTTTGTTGCCTTCTTACTGGAAATGATCATACCAACAAAAAGTCACAAATTGCCACTTAGCAGATTAAAAACAACAAAACAACAACAGTATCTTGCGGTACTCGAGGAGACTATTCTTTGTATCAAATGGCTGGCCAGGTTAGTGGAGTGTTGCCTTGTAGATACAGTAAATACGCATAGCTGAATATCATCATTAGATCGGTATTAAAAAATGTGGCGTGTTGCACATTACAAGACAAATACTTCGAGCTTGGTACCATTAAACTGCTAGTAGAGAGAGGAGGCACAAAAAGAAGTAAATGAAATAGACATAGCTGTTACTTTCCTTCAGGTGTTTAAAAAGGTGAATGGAAACTATTCACACATGTACACAATGGCGGATATTAGTGCACTTGATTTAAAACTATTGTGAAAGTAGAACTGGGAAGAACATAGAGTAACATTGTGCAAGCTGCAGAAACAGACTGAAGGTCAGCATTTTCCCACCAACTATTTCACACATTACGTTAATGCAGATATTGGATGTAAAATCCTCCTAAACAGGCCAGAACCCCCTCCTTTTTTTTCAGTTAAGATTCTGGTCTCTTTTCTTATCCAACATGACATTTGCATATTGTGCAGCAGGCAGTGAGCCTGTGCTCTCCCTGCATAGAGGTTTGTGTTGAAACGGCTGTACTGAAACCTTTCAGAGCGGAAGTGTTAGCTTTGACTAAATCTCTGCACAGCCTGAAACCATGAAATCACGGATAAAAGTCACTTACGAGGATGGCCGAGAGTATCCTAACACGTTGTCATGACGACATTACATTTCTAAGCAATAACTAACAACCACCACTGTCAAAGTATCCACGTTTTAAGTCAAAAGTGCACTCAAAAGTCAATTTTTAACGCACGACCAACTGCTTGTTTATCGTGCGGGCAAAACGCCTGACAACGCACGCCAGCGCGTGCAGCGTGTAGGTAACCGTATCAAACTTGGACTAAAACAGTAAAGCAGACTTATTAGGTCCAGATGTGACTGTCTGCTATCAGTGAACGTGAGTGGAGATGGAAGGAAGCGGTGGAGCTAACGTGACGCTAGCCTGGCAGTTAGCACGGGCCTGCAATTACTTCCGACACACACACACACACATCTGCACTCAGGACAAAGTTGGGACACGCGCTCCTCTCGCGTGCACACAGACTTGACGGGGAGCACAAAAAGCAGCAGGGCACAATACTGAAACATCTACTGGCTGTCGGTGTTGTTCAGGTACCTGTCTAGTTCACGAGAGAGTCCTCATTCTGCTGTCTGTGTCGGTCGTCTGCAGGTTTGTAAACAGTAGCGGGTCAGGCGGATGTGCTGGAGATCAGCTGACTGCTCACGTGACCAGGTGACAGCGGCGACGGAGGCTCATGATACCGCGTTGACTAGTACTAGTGTGTCAGAGTACTCGTTTCTATTTGCGTTAATGAAGGACGGCAGTCGTGCCTCAGTGCTTTGCACATGAGCTAATATTGTTAGTGACCTAATATAAAAATGCACTACGGCAAAATATATCAACATTATACAAGCAAAATTATTAAATAATTTTTGGGCCGCATAAATATTCATACTGAATTATAGCATTCTTCAGTAGGACATGTAAAAAACAAAAACATTTTTATAATGATAATTTTTTAAGAAGTTTGCGCATGTATTAATTGTTAACGCCACAATCTGGCAAAAAAAAAAAAAAAATATATATATATATATATATAGCTATATATATCTCAAAGACAGATATATATGCATTTTAATCTTGCAGCAGATGTTTTTTCTTTCTTTCTTCATTTCAATCAATCAATCAATCAAACTTTATTTATAAAGCGCTTTTCATACAGTTGTAACAAAGTGCTTTACATAATAAAA
>JBAMYA010047193.1:0-10554 GCA_037176975.1 Arrhamphus sclerolepis | reverse complement strand
AACATAAAATTAATTAGCAGGTGAAAGGTGGGACTGATAATCCCACCACACACACACACACACACACACACACACACACACCAACCCAAATGTACAGTTAAAACCTGGAATTTACATACACTGTAAACTGACTTGGGTCAAGCTTCTCACAACAGTTTGCTGGAGTTTTTGGTCTTTCCTCCTGACAGTACTGGTGGAACTGGGTCAGGTTTGTGAGCTGCCTGGCTCACACACACCTTTCCATCTCTGCCCACAAATGTTCCACAGGATCGGGATTTTGTGATGACCACTCCAAAACTTTTTTGTCCCCAATCCATTTAGCCAAAACCCATTTACACCCAAACTTAAACTTCCTGACTGATGTCTTGAGATGTTGCTTCAGTATTTCTGCATCATGTTCCCACATCATGATGCTGCCACCCCCGTACTTCACAGTTGGATGGTGGTCTCAGACCTTTTCCTCCAAATGTAATGATGGTCATTATGACCAAACAGTTCAGTTTAAGTTTCATCAGACCACAGGAAATGTCTTCTGTGTGCATTTATAAACTGTAATCTGTCCTTTTTCTGTTTCTTTTGGAGTAATGTCTTCATTCCTGACTGAGTGGTCTTTCAGTCCATGTGGGTCCTGGACTGGTTTCTTACTCACCAGCTTTAGCAGCCTCTTCACAAGCTGTTTAGCTTTAGTTCTGTGGTTGATACGAACATTTAACACCAAAGCAGGTTCATCTCTTGGACACAGAACCGTCTCCTTCCTGAGATCTATGATGGTGGACATTCATAGTGCTTCTACTGGAGGAGAATTGTTTAACCCTTGCAAGGCATTAAGGGCTGAGGTCCAAATGACCCAGAGTTGAGGCTTTGGCAGAGTCATAAGTGGTTAGGGTTAGGGTTAGGGCCTTGTGAGGGTTAAACACATGAATGTGGAACCTTCAGACATCTGGAAATTGTAGCCAGGAATAAACCAGACTGGTGGAGGTCCACAATTCTCTTCCTGATATCTTTGCTGATTTCCTTTAGATTTTCCCATGGCAGTGTTCTTTAAACTACATCCACAGGTGTGCCTCCAGTTAACTTGGATGTTGTCATTTAACTTATCAGAGTAGTCTCAAACTCCAGTCCTCGAGGGACGCCCAAACCCTTCAAAGGCAAAGTTATCTTAGTGTATGTAAACTTCTGACTTTTTTCTAGCAAGAAAGCAAAAAAAAAAATCTCTCTCTCTCAATATTCTGGCATTTAGCAATTAAAAATACTTTTGGTTATCCTAACTGACCTAAAACCTTACAGTCAATGGTTAAACTGGGAAAAACCGCAGAACATTCAGACACAGAGCCTTAAAATCAATATCCATCCTCTCCTCGTTGGGCTTATTAGTTTCTGAGAACTGAAACTGATCTCTTCGTTTTTTGCTTTCATCTAAAACTCATTCAAAAAAGAAGAACCCTGCATCACATACAATCTCTGCAGACCTTTTTATCACTTTTAAACTTTAATCCTTTTAAACTTTAATCGAGTATAAGCTTATCACATTACATTTATCTGTAGGACTGCAGTGGACTTTATTTCAGTTGTCTCAGGTTTAAAAGACTAGAAAGCCTCTGCAGTTAGTTTAGAAAGCTGCCTTACAGTTAATTTAGTAATAATTATTTGGTCAATTTAGACAATCTGTAAAAAGAACACATCATAAATAACCAAAATATATAACCAAAAAAGGAATAGGCTGAAGCAAAGGCTTATTTCTTGCTTTCTTGCTTCTTCAAATGTCCATTAAAGCTCTCACGGCAAATTATGTATAAAACAACAGCTTTAAATGTGTCGCACAGAACATTTTTATATACATATACACACTCAACATATGTACACACTATTTACATGATGGCTGTTACACTTTCATTTACTTTAATTCTTTCTTTAAACCTTTTTAAAGAAGTGCACTCTGTAAACTGATCACTTTGGCACAAAGAACTGAAACACATCTTGATTTCACTTTAGTTTTGGTTTTAAAAAATTAATAAATAAACTTCTCAAATGATGGTGACCTGCTCTTATTTTAAAGAATTCCTGAACTGGAAGGCTCTTATTTAATACTGGATTTCAAAATTTATATACACAGTATCCCTCAATTTTAAAGTGTTATTTTGAATAAATTACTTATCAGTTGATTAAAAATATCCAACCTTATTGATTATTCTAATAGCTATTTTTTGTAATTTTCTCAAAGCAAAAGTTTGATAGTTTGTTCCTTCGTGTGGGATCATAAACGAAACAGATGCATATGACGATGCTGCAGCCACAGGGGCTGATGGGAGCAGGTAAGCGGGTAAAAAAAATCATCAAAAACAAGACGGCACTAGAAATCACAGTAAACTGGTTTTTCAGCATCGAGGCAGAGCATATCTGAACTGACTCTGGCATCCAGGCTGTTAAATAAATACTCGGCTCATCTGTATGTTATGTCTCAGGTGAGGCGATCCTTAGCCAGGAAGTCTTCTTAAAACTTTATGGATCAAACTACTCTGCAGGGTGCTGAGATTTCCCTACCTTGGCTTTTAAGTGTGGAACAATGACGGCACGTTTCAAGATGGATGCTGTGTCTGCCGGCAGCTGGAGTGCACTGTCATCCTTAATACTGAGCTCAAGTAACTCTGTTTTTCCATTTGCCTGCCCTGCTGTGCTCCTGTGCCCAGAGAAAGCCTGCGTCCTCAAATGCCTGCTGGATATCCACAAAGTCTTCAGAGAGAACAACCCAGCTTACATCCTGAATGATCTGTACATCACAGACTACTGCATCTGGATCCAGAGGGTCAAGTGAGTTCAGTAACCATGCACTAATCCAAACACTCACACACGTCTAGAAGATGGTCATATAGGGAAGTGCCTCTCAGCTTACCGTGACGCAGAGTTGCTGTCGATGAGAGGAATGATCGTTTGTCACAGCTGGGCCAGTATATGAGCAGTATAGGCGATTATCACAGTGACATGAGGTGTGGGCATACGTCTGTGATCTAGTGGCTTCCTTCAGTTATTCCAGGTTTATCTTGTGAGGTTCAGCATGCTGACATCCTTCCCTGTTTTGTCCTTCCTCTCACACCGAGTCAGTGTCCTCCATCTTCTCTGCACTCACCGTGGTAGTTTGAAGACAGAAAATGATGTAAAACTGAATGATCTTTTCAGCCTGTTGCTTTGTTGACCGGAACAGGTCGTGTCTGCAAAAAGAAATGAAATGTTACGACTCAAAATAAAAATAGCATCACTTTCACGGTACTCAAGCAGGCTCTGTTCAGCAATAGATACAATCTCCATTCTGTTGTGTGGAATTGTGTCATCAGTGAGTCGCTGCACAGATGCGTCGCACTTGGAAGACTAGATGTGCATGTGCAGGGGTTTCTCAAATCTTCCACGGCTGCAACTTTAGACCAGCACATGCAAAATCATTCTGCAGCACTTTGATCCCACATGATCCAGGTCCAAATGCTCTCTCCTCCTCCTAGTTCATATTTAAAAATGACTTACACGTTTTAAATGGGAGCCTGCAAGCCCATTTCTCTGTAATGAGCTCTGTTTTACTCTTGGCCACAGTTCAGCCAAGTGGTGTGCTCATCTGGAAAAAAGCCCAGTTGAAAAATGTGAGCCTGATGTTGTAGGCTCGGCGCCCAGATGCAGACACGATAAAAGGTCTACAGGGATTTAGTGTGGGCCCCCCCACCCCCACCCTCCCTCCCCCTCTCCTCAAGACTTTTACAGCAGAAGTCTACTATTCCCATCTAAAAAAAATGTTTCAGCTTCTCCGATGCCAGAGCTCAGCAGCAGGGTGTGGGGTTGATGGGATTCCTGTTTTGTTCAACGTGAGGGAAGCAGACAGTATATCTTACTGTGTAAGCACATGCTGCTGAAGTTCTGTCAACTTAGTGAAAAACTCAATCAGTCTCTTGTTTGCTGAAGGGCACCGCAGCACTGCTTCCCTCACTCCTCCTCCTCTTTTCCTTAACTGAACACTTGAACTTCACGTCAGTCTGTATCAGTTATGAGGCGGATTACCTCATGACATCGTAGCTTTGATCAGCGATGGCGCTGATTCTCTTTGATGAAGACAGTCGGTTATTAATACCACCTACTATAAACTTTCAAGTTGTGAAAAAAAAAAAGCCCAGATTAAACTCTGTTTATCACAGTCAGCCAGTTGAGAAAAAACAAGCTGTTTTCTCATGTGAATATGTTTACTCTGGCTCATGCTCAATAGAAGTTTCATGTCCTGCATTCGTGGTTTATTAAACTATGTTCCCACGTAGCAAAAGAGAAAAAAAAAAACTGCACAGGGGAGTCTGCATTCTGGAGTTTGCAGTAATCGTGATTTTCACAGACCAACCTCTGCTATCAGAGATGCATTTGTAGTGGCGACTCTTTTGTGTAATCTGAAAGGTTTGTCGACAGATCGCGGATGCATCGTTTTCTCCAACGAATAATACTCCTGTGTGTAACTTTTGTCCTCCCCGCCAAGGTAATCTATACCCCAATACAATCCCCGTTTTCTGTCACTCCACACCACCAATAGCAGAAGTGATCACATGATGGACAGAGCAATTAATGGATGTTTGCTCTCTTGGGGGGGGTGGGAGGGTTGATTTATTTAATCTCTTAGCTGTCCCACATGCTTCTGCTTCTAAAGTTCCACTGACTGCCAAGATATTGGTCTCAAATGTATAAACTCGTAAAGACGTCGTCATGATTTAAACCACAGGGCAGGAACTCTTCTTTACTCCCGCAGCAGAACCCCTGACCACTGAAGTTAAAAGTGCCACCTCAAACCAAATTCCCTCTTCACATCGTCTCTGTGACGTGATACTTTCACTTTTTTCGGCTGAAGCTCTGGATTTGAACACATTTCATTTTGTTTCAAAGTCTTTAAACTTTACCCTCACAGACCTCTCCAATCATGATTAACTCTGAATTATCTCAGGACGGTTCTTCAGAACAGGCCAGCTGCCTCTCCACCCTATTAGTTTCAGCACATGCTTTTCAAGGCCCTCAGCTGCCAAAAACCCCTGCAGAGCTGCTGGACTGCAAAGAAAAACACGAGTCGCCTCACTTTCTCTCTCTTTCCCTTCCCTTTATCAAAAAAAAAAAAAAAAAAGCTTGGAAGAATGCCAGCAAGGATTCACGGCAGTCTGCAGACAAAGCTCATAAGCTGGGTGTTATGTTACAATACCTCAGTTCAACTTCTTTTTTCTGCTTTTGATTCATTTGCAACCACCCATCCACCTTTTTATGGCATTAAATTAGTTAGAATTATGAAAGAAAGAAATGGCAGCATGCATGGAGTGTGTGTGCTGAAAAACGACTTATTCTGGGGTAAAATAATACCGGACGCGTTGCTTTTTTTCTCATGTAAATATATTTAAATATGTTTCTATGGTTGCTGTTGACATGAAACTTTCACCAGATGTTGCTAACAACCCACGCAATCCACACATGCAAATAAATCGAGCCATGGATATCCATAAATGATGTGTAATAAATGTGAAATGACTCAGGGGAAAACTATTGAACGCATAAAGAAAGGGAAAGGGCAAAATGGCATCCTGCAAAACATTTTTCCATTAATCTCTCCTTCAATTATATGAAGTTTGCTAGTACCATTTGCTAAAAAACAGCTCCATGCCATGATGATCCTACCTCCAAACTTCAGTGTTGGTCTTGTGTTTTTGGGGTGATGTGCAGTTAAATTTGTCCTCCAAACATGATCTGCATTTTGGCATCCAAAGAGATGAATTTTGATATCATGGACTATATTCTAGTATTTTACAGGGTTATATAAACGCTGTTCAGAAGTTTTTTGATTCTTTAAGAAATCCTGCCAAGAGCAGGGTTCGTAACGATGGTGATGGTGGTGCCACCATCGATTCCTGAACCCCCTTTGATATATTTTGACGGGTAGAGCTGGCGGGATCTTCGTTTAGTCCAGTTAATGAGAGCGGACAGCGGAGCAGCAGAAATATCGTGGACTCAAAAAGGTGAATCAGCTGAACTGAGTGACTGACGGACTCGACTGAAAGCCAGCGGCCAACCCTTCTGCTGGCTTTCAGTTGAGTTACAGACTCGCTGAGTCAGCAGGTAGCACTGGCGGAAACATCGCAGACTGATGTGGTTTTGCCAGACTTCACTCCATTCATTGATTTAAGTGAATAATAATTTAACCCTTCTAAACTGGAGCTGTTGCCCGCGACAGGAAATGATGTGCATTTTTGAAATTACCGTAACTCTTTGACCGTTTACGCTATTGACGTAATTCCAACAGATTTTGAAAAACGAGTAGCGCAGCTTTGTGCTGATATACAGTATGATATCAATGGCAGCACCACTGTGGTCTCAGAAGCTGCAGAGAACCTTGAAGACCATTCTGGATCATGGCCCCAACAGCCTCACTGGAACGTTCAGAAATTCTCCTGTAACCATCAGTATGTTTAACAACAATAAGTTGTCTTGACAGAGCGCTCTGATTTTACCCATCATGAGATAATTACTTTTTTTCTTTTTTTTCCAAATCAGCTACAATTTGGGACTGAATCAGCTGATATTAATTACCACTGATAATAGGCAGGATTTCTTTCTAATTACTGTTTGATTTCAGCTGTTGTCTTGGCTTTCCATGTTTTTTGCATCTCACTTTCTTCATGTGTTAAATACCTTTCTCTGTGTCATTTCACGTTCATATAATTTATGGACATGCATGGTTTGATTTCTTTGCGTGTGTAGCTTGCGTAGGTTGTTTCCAACATCTGAGTACGCGGCACACCAGACTCTGTAACAGCAAATGAAACATGGTCATGCACCACATGAACTACCAAAAACACATTCCTTCTTCCACATAGCACGCTTTTAGTCTGCAAAGACCTACACACATTACTTAGCTCATCAATGTACACAGTGCTTTTTTTTCCCCTCAACATACATGCAGTCACATACCAGTGCATGCATTGGAGGCAATGTGGGGTTCAATGTTTTGGACGCTTGGACATCTGGTCCGTGAGGCTGTGACTCAAACCAGTGACTTTGCAACAGGTTCACCATTCATCTGTGAGGCTGAGAAAATAAAAACAACAAACAGAAATTGCTGAATGTGAAAAAGAGTAACGGAAGCGATCGCCTTTAATTTCAGGGTTGTGATGTAAAATACAGGCGTAAAAGAGAAATTGTTAGAGGGGAGAATCCAAAAAGAGCAGTGGCTCACACTCTCAGGGTTGCATAAGGAGACTGTCACCTCTTTTTCTGCAATGATGATCACTTTTCTTCTTTTATACATGCGAGTCTTCCTTTTCATATTCCATAGCTCTTGTTTAGGTAAAAATATACACATGGTTTTTGTATTTGTTCATCTGGCCCCTGATCTTTGTCTGTGGTTGTATGCACTATACCTTGCTTTTTTTCTTTCAGTGTCGGTAGTATATCCACAGGAGAGGCCATTGGAGAGTTGGCGGCCGCTTTCTCAGCTGCTCGCCCACGTGGAAAAGCATCTGTAACTTTAATGAATGAAAGCGTCTCAGGGCAATGAGATCAAACATGGGGGCAGTGTGTTAGCCAAAGCCTGAGGCCAAACGCCTTGAGAGCGCTCAGACGTATGTTATCCTCTGCTGTGTGTGGCTTGTTAGAGCTCCTCAGTAGACCTCTCTGGTTCAGTGACAAGTAGAAAACACTTACAGTGAGTGAAAGTGTCTGTTACTGTCAAAAGTTAAGTCCTCGGGAGATTGACCAAATCTCTAAAAGGCAAATGAGTTTAAAAAATGGTGAAGAAAAGCATGGTGGAAATGTTTATTCACCTCAAGATATTAGTGCTATTGTTAGTACAGTATTATAAAAGCATAAAATTCCACAAAATCTTTCCCAACCTATTAGCAATCATGAGCTGAAAAGCTGCCAAGCGACTGATTAATGAAAATAAGAAATGCCATGAGAATGTGCTGCCATGAAAAAGCCATGAGAGGATAGCAAAGCGTTATGTGGCTCCTATGAATACTAGAAAGATCAGTCCAACCCAGCCCCCTTTCACTGCAACATACCTGGAAGCACCGGCAGACCTAGTAGTGGTGTTGTTTTTCACGTTTCATCAAATTCAGGACCTAAACATCACATCAGCAACAAGCTGATGACAAAATGGAAATGTCCTCTAACAGGATTTTAAACCAAACACACCTCAAAGTTCACAGTTGACTGTCTCAACAAGTGCCAACTGAAGACATTCAGTTTAACTCACTTCAGTTAAACTCAAAATAATTTATTAATCCCCAAAGGAAAATTTTTATTGTAAGGTCACTGTAAACTCTGTAGAAGATTCCAGCTGTGAGCAGGAATGATCTCCAGTATTAGTCTACCAGTCTCCAGAAATCTGCTGGGACAACGCTGTGATGGCTGGTGTGGTGCAGGCGGCCTGCAGGGCTTCTGTTGGGATAATTCCTCGGGTCCCAGCGGGTGCAAAAATAAAAATACTGATGCACACAAGCTCAGCTTAATTAAGACCAACCACTAATGTTCATGTGTATCCTTTTGTGTATGTATATTTGGAGAAAAAGGTTTTTTGTTTGTTTGTTTGTTTTTCCCAAACTTTTATACAGTTTCTAATCTAGATTTCACCATCAGTACCTTGGCACGTTATAAAATGTCATCTTACTCCGGTGCAGGGTTTGATCGTGAAAAATATAAGCAATGTGATTTACAGCAGGTATCAGTCACTCAGATCATGTTGCACCCCTATATTTTTGGGAAGGACTACCACCAGAGTATATCACTCAGCCGTCTCATGGCTGTTCTGAAAGCTTTGAAACGGGTAACAGAGCTGCTCTTTCTGAGCGCCCTCTGGGGAGAACAAAGACACAAATGTCACTCAGCTAACAGGGATAAGTAGTACAGATTTCCTCCCAGCATGAGGCCTCTCCAGATTTAGACTTGAACACATGGGCTCATCTGTGCTTGTGTAATTTTTTTCTTCCTATATTTGCACAGATTTAAGTGCTTTTTTATGTCTTTGTACCTTCAAAGGTTTGTACTTCTGGATAGAGACATATCAAGCAAGAATGTCTATATGGAGAAGCAGTATAAAATGTGACACTTTTAGAGAAATGAACATCTCTACTACCAATGATATATAAAGCACTGACAAGTAATACAGTTTCAGCATAAATACCTCAATATGGTTCATTCTACTTAGTCTTTAGTTCATTTGTGTTATTTAAAGAGCCAGCTTGATTTAAAAACCCAAGGCAACAGCCAACTCCAATATCCACCAGCATCAGTAGAAAGTTTGATTTAAGTTCAAAAAGCATTATATAATGCTCAAAATTGTGAATGAGCTCAGGTTCATCCTGTTTCCACTGATCTTCCTTGGATTGTTTCTACAGCTTCACTGGAGTCCACCTGTGGTAAATTCAGCTGGTTAAACATGATTTGGAAAGGAACACCTGTCTATAGAAGGTCCCACAGTTGACAGTTATGTCAGAGCACAAACCAAGATGAAGTCAAAGGAATTGTCTGTAGACGTCCCAGATCTATGGAAGGGTCCAGAAACATTTCTGCTGCTCTGAAGGTCCCAGTGAGCACAGTGGCCTCCATCAACCGTTAATGGAAGAAGTTTGGAACCACCAGAACTCTTCCTAGAACTGGCCAACCATCTAAACTGAGCGATCTGAGAGAGAAGGGCCTTAGTCAGGGAGGTGACCAAGAACCTGATGGTCCTTCTGTCAGAGTTTCAGCATACCTCTGTGGAGAGAGGAGAACCTTCCAGAAGGACAATCTACCGATCAGGCCTTTATGGTAGAGTGGCCAGACTGAAGCTACTCCTTAGTAAAAGGAACATGACAGACCAACTGGAGTTTACCAGAAGGCACCTGAAGGACTCTCAGACCATGAGAAATAAAACTCTCTGGTCTGATGAGACAAAGATTGAACTCTTTGGTATGAATGCCAGGCGTCATGTTTGGAGGAAACCAGGCACCACTCAGTACGTGGCCAATACCATCCCTACAGTGGAGCATGGTGGTGGCAGCATTATGCTGTGGGGATGTTTTTCAGCAGCAGGAACTGGGAGACTAGTCAGGATAGAGGGAAAGATGAAACAGCAATGTTCAGAGACATCCTGGATGAAAACCTGCTCCAGAGCGCTCTGGACCTCAGACTGGGGAGGTGGTTCATCTTTCAGCAGGACAATGATCCCAACTTATAGCCCAGATATCAGCCAAGACATCAGAGGAGTGTCTTCAGGACAACTCTGTGAATGTCCTTGAGTTGCTCAGCCAGAGCCCAGACTGGAATCTGATCGAATATCTCTGAAGAGATCTGAACATGACTGTGCACCGATGCTTCCCATCCACCCTGATGGATCTCATTTACTAAACATTGCGTAGGATCCATACTAAAAGTGTGCGTACGGCCAAAAGCCAAAAATGGCGTACGCCAAGAAAAGATCCGATTTACAAAACCCTACGTACAAACACCAGCAAGCAATTTCTCCTTGATAAATCACAGCTGCACTTCAACGTTTGCGTACAAGGTTCCTCCTCCTGTCCT
>JBAMYA010047192.1:0-10555 GCA_037176975.1 Arrhamphus sclerolepis | reverse complement strand
TCTTAGTTCCTACCATCACCTATGGTCCTGAACTGCTCTAGATCTTAGTTCCTACCATCACCTATGGTCCTGAACTGCTGTAGATCTTAGTTCCTACCATCACCTATGTCCCTCGCCTGCTGTTTTTAGTAGTTAATGCTCACAGTTTCTTCTTTTTCTTCTGTGGTGTCTGCCGTGTGTGTCTGTGTGAGAAGGACAAGAAGCATGGGTGGTGTCCCTCACTTTACCAGGACAGGTAACCCATCCAGCTGCTGACTGTGTTTAAGCTATTTGTTGTCTCAGGCGGCAGCCATTACCCTGCTCTCCTTCCTGTACGGCCTCCAGGGATGGACAGCTCCAGGCCTCCAGGGCTCTTGTCCTGCATGTTTCCTGCCACAACACCTGGTCCAAATGAACGTGTCGTTAACAGACTTGTGCAGGCTTGGATCACAAGCTGATGGTGATCCATTCATTTGAATCAGGTATGTTGTGACAGGAAACATGCAGGACGTGTAGGACAGTGGCCCTGGAGGCCTGGAGTTGCCCATCCCTGACCTAAGGTACACCTGTACCTCTGCACAGGCTTTAATAACTGAAGGTTTTAATTTTCTATCGATCGTTAATAAATCTGTTTTTATACAGAAATCACTTCTATGCTGTCTTTCTTTACTTGTGTGTGAGAACGCGCTTGACTCCAACGGGTTTAGGGTTAAATTTGAACTGGAAGTACTTTTTGGGTGAAAGTGCCTCGTCTGAACAAAGTGAATTATTTTGGACTCAAGACCTTCATGTTTCTAATCGGTTCCATATTGTGACGGCCCTGGCCTGGTTTTGTCATGTGACTAACTCTTTTGTCTTGTTCATAGGTAGGCGTGTCAACTGGGCGGCTCTTGGTCATCAGAGCACCTGGTCTTGGTGCACCTGGCTATAAGAGCCAAGTGCTCGGTTTAACTCGCTCTCTCCTCCGCAGTTCGGTTTGTGCACAGACACTGATTTAGACCACTGACTTGTTTAATAAATATATTTAGTGGTACACGGGTGTCCTTTTCCCATTTTTTCCCACGCGGGTCATGACAATATGACTTTCAAATCACCGCATTCTGCTTTTATTTATGTTTTACATTGCGTCCCATCTTTTTGGGAACTGGAGTTTCATATCATTAAATAATCTTATGTAAATAAATTGAATTGAATATCATTTACTCAGAGATGTGAGAATTATCTTCTGTTGCTTCACAGGAACTGAAAGGTTGCGATAAATAACTGTGTCAAACCAAGCTTCCTGTTCAGCTGTGTTCATGTCCCCCAAACGTGCTGCTGAGAAGCTCTGACTTCAGCGCTCCACAGCTGATACCAGCAAGTCTCTGGAGTCCTGACAGCAAACCCAGCATGCAGACTGGCATCGCTGGAAAAAGCACAAAAACACCTAAGCAGCAGAGCTGCCTGAGTCTGCGGCTAAAAGAGGATCATTTCTGTGGCGTGTTTTAAACCCAGACTGAAACATGTCATCAACCAGCCTTTATTTTAACTCAGAGGTAGACTGTGACTCATTTTCAATGTAACAAATTTAATCACCTCAAGTTAAAAACAGCAGCCGATAAACATTAAAAGATTAAAAAGAGCAACAAAATAAATAATAAAGAATAAAAGTTAAAACAAAGAGGATGAAGTAAAACAGTTACAGGGTGTTAGCAGGTTCCTCGCTGGTGCGCTGTAGCTAAAACCAGTCCAGCCCCTGCAGCGGTTCTGGTAACTACTGTTATTCATGCTCATCAGTGAAGTGATGCCGTTTTCACGTTCAGTTTATCATCAGAGCGACATCGAAGTAGCAGCTGCAGTTATTAGTGAGGCTCACCTGTGTGTCTGTCAGATAAAACGGCTTTCCTTCTGCACCACCTTCAGGATTTCAGACTGGCCTTTTTCTCTGACTATACGCCCCCCAACTCCGCGCCCCAAAGGCAAGAAGCAGGTTTGATCTTCAGCGGTTTAGCAGTGCTGATGAAACCTAAGTAGTAGAGGCAAAGAAACTATCTGTGGACAAACTCATAGACAAATGTTCCCCCAAACAAGATTCTTATCTGCGTAATTTTTATTGGTCTTCTCTGCATGTGTGAGGCAGCTGACATCATTTCCAGTCTCATTTCCAGTAGGAAATGAGACTGGAAATGATGTCAGCTGTGGCGGGTCCGTGCAGTTAGAAAACATGTTTAATGAGTTTATTTATAACAACATTCAGGTTGTCTGAAGACTCTGCATTTATGTTTATTCTGTAATTCTGCTTTATCAGTTGTCTTTGAAGTGGTCAGGCTTAAAAAAGTCTCAAGCAAAAGTAAAAACTGACAATGATGAGCAGTAAAGAGGACTTTAGTGGAAACTTTTATTGAAAAAGTAGAACAAATGTCTTGAACAGTTTTCTTATCATCATTTCATTAAAACAACTCTGTTACTTTGTTGAAGCAAAAGCAGAAAAACCTTAAATAGAAAATGTGATGTGATGTGATGTGATGTGATGTGATGTGGTCCTTTTGGACCTGGTGTGTCGTCAGTCCATGTGGTTCTTTGAGGTTCTCCCTGTGGTCAGAGGTCCTGTCCTAGACTCATGTGACCTCAGAACTGCAAAAACCAAATCAGCTGAATTTACTGAGAAGTTAGACGGTCTCAGGAAGGTGACGGCACTCAGGCGGAGCATCTTGGAGGATTAATGCCCAGTCATCAGAGTCCAGTTTCACTTCCAGACCCGTTTCCTTCTTTCCTCAGCAGTGAATAAATTAAGGCTGAAACCACGTGAGCGCTGCTTCTTTTACAGATGAACAACAATAAAAACTTCAGTTACAAGAAATTTGACATTTATACACATTTCTGTCAGGCCAGAAAATATCTGAACAGCAAAAACCTTCTTTCACATCACATTCAGCTTCAGTGGTGTTCAGTCATGTGCAACACTCAGTAATCTTTCTTTTAATCCAACATTTATTCATCTACTTTCATTTTACTGAAGAGGGAAAGACATTAGCAGTGGTCTTAGGGAAGCAACTGTTGCTGCAACAATCTGGGTCATTTAAAAATAAAGGAAAACATTTTCAAACTATACCTACAGTGAGAAAAAAAGTCATTCACAAGTGGAAAACATCCAAGACAATTGTCAATCTTCTCACTGATGGACGTCCCGGTGAATCTACCCTTGACAGCACAATTAGAAGAAGACTGTTTCAGTGGGTTATCAGGAGAAAATCTGGCATTGAAGCCCAACAATGGGGTGGGGGGCTGTATGGGGGACAGGTGGGTTTCAGGTGGAAGTGGGACTGCAACAAGGTAATGGATAGGTTGACAGATGAGGTCAGAGAGGAGTCGTCATGAACTATGATGTTTGCAGATGACATTGTGGTCTGCAGTAAGAGTTGAGAACAGGTGGAAGAAGAAAACCTGGACAGGTGGAGACGTGAGCTTTAGAGAGAGAGTAGACATCAGGAAAAGAAGAGTACAGGCAGGATGGAGAAGGTGGAGAAGAGCGTCCGGAGTTATCAGTGATAAAAGTGTGGCAGCGAGAGTAAAGGGACGGCTCTCTAAGAACCATATGTGACTTGGAGACAGCAGCACGGACCAAGCGACAGGACGTAGAGCTGGAGATGAAGAAATGATGATGATGAAAATGTTCAGATTTTAAGTAAGTAAGTAAGTACATTTTATTTATAGAGCACTTTTCATAGCTAAAATCACAAAGTGCTTCACAGCATGAATAAAAGCAATAAAATACAACATAAAAGATAAACAACAAGTAGCTTCACGGAGGCCCCAGAGACGTCCACATCGGTGGAAAATATAAGTTTTAAGTTCTCTCATTAAACCTTTGGTGGACTCGTAAGGTCACTGGAAGTGCATTCCAGAGGTGAGGAGCTCTGGTCTGGACAGATCGATCACCACCAGTTTTAAAGTTAGTGTGAGGGGCCATGAAGAGTTTCTGGTCTGATGACCTTAGGGAGCGTGAGGGGGAGCAGGTCTCAGTAGCTCAGCTATGTCTGAGGGGGCTTGATCCTGGAGAGCTCTAAAAGTGAGAACTAAAATCTTAAAATGAATCCTAAAGGTAACTGGTAACCAGTGTAGAGAATAGAAAATCAGTGTCATATGTTCCCTTTTTCTAGAACCCGTAATGAGCCTTGCGGTCTGAAGATAATTTAGAGCCTTTATTAAAACACATAAGAAGAGTGTTCCAGTAATCAATATGTGATGAGACAAAGGCATGAATTAGCATCTCCATTTCAGGTTTAGAGATCATGGACCTCAGTTTAGTGATGTTCCACAGGTGATAAAAGCAGATTTTCACCAACTGTTTACAGTGGTGGTCCAGGGACATGTCCTTGTCCAACACAACTCCTAGGTTGCGTAAGCTAGGTTGGACCGAGAGACCTAACTGACCTAAATGCTGCTTCATGAGGGGAATGGCAGCGTCTGGGGCGATGATCAGTGTTTCTGTTTTAGCAGAGTTCAGTTGGAGGGGGTTGTTGCTTATTTTCATCTGTTGATGGCCGTCAAGTTATCTAGTTTATGTAGCTCAGTCTGCTTGAAGGAGCAGCAGAGCTGGACATCGTCAGCATATAGATGGCAGGAGACACCACTGAACTCACTGATTATCTGCCCTAGAGGGGTCATGTAGATCAGGAATAGAAGAGGGCCAAGTACTGATCCCTGCGGGACCCCACAGGCTGGAGCTGTCGGGTCTGATAAAAACTGGTTAATATGGACCAAAAAGCTCCTGTCAGTTAGATCGGACTTGAACCAATCCGAGACAGTCCCAGTAATCCCAAAATTATCACTGAGTCTATTTAACAAATGCAGCGGTGAGGTCCAGCAGAACCAGGACCGTAAACTGGCCAGAGTCTGCCGCCATCAGGACATCGCAAGAAACTCTCGTTAAGGCCGTCTTAGTGGAGTCTTTTTTACGGAAGCCTGATTGGAAGGTGTTGAAGGAAGAATTATTATTCATAAAAGCATTTAATTGTTCAGCTACTACCTTTTCCAGAATTTTAGCTATAAAAGGGAGCTTTGAAACGGGTCTACAAATTTTAAATCAGCAGGATCCAAGTTTGATTTATTGAATTTAGGTTCAACTGCTGCCTGTTTGAAGGAGACTGGGCCGACACCAGTTTGAAGAGATTTATTTAGAATCTCTACAATACAGGGACCAATGGAGCCAAACGTTTTAAGGGACAGAGATGTTGAAATCAGTTGTAGAAGAGACCAGGGCCGAGGGGACATCAGGGATAGAGCTGATGGTGTCAAACAGAAACTTAGGATTTAGGATGAACACATCAGCGGACCAGCCAGGGTTAGATGTCTTGGAGATGAGACTGTTTGGACACATAAAGAGAAGGGACATTCAATACACCAATAGAGGGATGCTGGAGATGGAAAGAAAGAGGAGAGCAAAGATGATATTTCTGGATGTGGTGAAAGAGGATATGTAGGTGGTGTGACAGAAGACGGTGATCTGCTGTGGGTATTCCTGAAACATGTGTGTAACCATGGTAACTGATCCAAAGTTACTGTGCATATGTTGATAAAAGATCCTGACCCAGTAAACATAGTTCAGATTGTTGCCTTCAACCTTTTCCTTCACTTCCTCTACTTGTCTCGGGTCTCATCTGTCTTGTCCTTACAGATGTTGCTCAGACTCTGGCCAGTGGTTAGCGACCTCCTCCTCTCTCTTCCAGACAGTTTCCTACGCAGCGACTCTCTGAAAGTTCGGCACATCAGGAAGTAGACGATGGGGTCGAGGCAGACGTTGAGCGCCGACAGGAAGAGCGTTCCCTCCTTCAGCTGGAACAGCAGGAAACGGGCGTCCCTGCTGAAAACCGACACCGGCATCTGGCTCAGGGTGTAGGGCACTCGGCAGATGTGGTACGGCACGAAGCAGATGAAGAACACCGCCAGGATGCTGAAGATGCTGCGGTTGGACTTGCGGCAGACGTCGCTGTTGTCGCGGCGCACTCGTTGGTACGACTTGTACACCTGGCAGGCGATGGAGGTGTAGCAGAAGGCCAGCACGAACAGCGTCAACCAGAACAAGGACACATTTATGTAGATGGACACCTTGTGCCACTGGACGCCCAGCGGCGTCTTCAGCTTCATGCATTTCTTGGCGTCTTGCTCCGTGGACGGCCAGCTCGTTAGTATGACGTTGGGCAGCACGAGGAGGAGGAGGAGCCCCCAGGTTAGAAGCGCCAACAGCCGGGCGAATCTGGGGTTCTGCATGAGGTGCAGCGAGGACGCCCCGCCGAACCTGAACCGACAGGAGGATGGAGTGTAAGATGAAGAGTGGCGAACAACCTTTACGTAGCGCTCAAGTCCGATATATCCTATGAAGATGATTCCAACGTACATGGAGGAGTAGAAGAGCACAGCAGTGTAGCGGCACGTGATCACAGGGATGTGCCAGCTGCCGAGGCCCAGATCATGTACGACCTTGAAGGGAAGCGTGGACAGCATGAGGAGGTCAGCCACGACCATGTTCTTCAGGTAGACCACCAGACCAGAGTCTCCAGGTACTCTGAAGAAGATCCAGGCGGCCACGCAATTCAGAGGTAGACCCACCACAAAAACGATGCAGTAGAACGAGGGCAGGACCTGCTGGGTGAAGATGCTTCTGAAGTCCGACTGGTTAATGGACACTTGGGTGGAGTTGAGGTGATCCATCCCTGGAGACACAAACACAACACTGTTAGAACATCATCATAAGATAAAATGCATGTATACTTTTCTTATCTCACTGTCTAACATAAAAACTAAAAACATTACATTAAAAATGATGCATCAACTTGGTTTTGAATCTCCATGTGTAGATGCTGGTTTGTGCTCCGCCCACTCCGTCACTTCAGAGGCACATCGTTGAATTGACGGAGACGTGAACTGAGAACTGAGAGTTCTGTAAAGCAATTCACCACCAGGACAATAGGGGGCTGCGATGGACTGGCGACCTGTCCAGGGTGGACCCCTGTGACCCTGCACAGGACAAAGCGGGTATAGATGATGGATGGATGGATGGACAATAGGGGGGCCTTTTTTTTTTCCCTGAGACCAGCCTGCCATCCCACCCGCGGTCGTCGTTGTCGGATAAATAAACAATGAACAGACCTTCTGAAACAAGGCCAGAACGTGGGTCATGTAGGAAACTCTGACTATGTTGGATCTCCTTTCTGAAACCCTGAGACCCCAGAGAAGACCGGAGACCAAGAGAGAACGACTGGTGATGGATGGAGCTGGAAATGATGGACACTGATCAGAAAACGCTCTGCAGACACTCTGCTGGGGTCCGTTCAGAAAGCGGTTCTGGAAAGACTCCCAGTATGTTGGATCAGAACACATCAAACTCTTTTATGTTACAGTTTGCAAAAAAAATCTTCCGTGTATTCATTTTAGTGGTTTTCAAATGTGGGTTTTCTTAATAATGCTGAACATATCCTATTATATCATATTATATTATGTTATATTATATTATATTATATTATATCATATCATATCATGTTATATTATATTATATTATATTATATTATATTATATTATATTATATTATATTATATTATATTATATTATATTATATTCATTAGAAAATGAAGGAAGCAGAACTCCCTCCTCTTTGTTTCCTCTACTCACACAGCCTGTATATGTTTTTGTTTTTATTATGTCAGTTTTGTTGTGAACTGAGGAAACCAGAGGAGTGAGGTAGCTGACCAATCACAGACGTGCTCTATCAGCACGCTCTCCATCATTTTTAAGATACTTTCATACGTAAAATCAACCTGGACTGCAGGCGTTTAAAAGAACCGGGTGGATTCGCTGCAGGCCTTTATTTATTTGGTCATTTTTTGTATTATGAGTAGTCAAAAATGTAACATTTAAATACCGTAGTCCACCAAATATTTATTTAATTATTATTTATATTAATAACAATATTTAATTATTTATTCATTTGAGTCCGCGTTGAATGCTCTGCTCCACGTATCCTAGCTTAAAAGCATTCATACTTTTTATTTTTCTTCCCTCTTACGTTATCGTTTATGTGCTGTCCATCTCCACCATGTTTACCTGTCCTCTGATCTGTTTAAACACAATTCAAGCGCGGTGGTGCAGCGGGTAGCACAGCCGCCTCACAGCTAGAAGGTCCTGGCATCAGTTCCTGCTGGGGGCCACCCTACCCTGGGTGGGGCTGGCAAAGGGCCTTTCTGTGTGGAGTTTGCATGTTCTCCCTGTGTTCGTGTGATCCTTCCACTGGTACATCTGGTCGGGAAATCCCCTCCCTCAGGTGAAAAGAAGGGCCTGCTCACTCCTCAGGTAGAGAAGGAGACTTGACGTCTGTGCAGGGCCCTCCTGGGGTTGGCAGAGGGGTGCAATGCCCAGGAGTACCAAGCACTGAGGGATGAAAAAAAAAATGCAATTCAAATGTTCTCAGCTGG
Source organism: Arrhamphus sclerolepis (assembly GCA_037176975.1). Classification (NCBI taxonomy): domain Eukaryota; kingdom Metazoa; phylum Chordata; class Actinopteri; order Beloniformes; family Hemiramphidae; genus Arrhamphus; species Arrhamphus sclerolepis. The sequence continues at coordinate 2,129 of JBAMYA010047192.1, read as the reverse complement.
ATGTCAAATAGGTGCGCTGCGAGTTGTTCCCTCTGTCAAAATAAGAGTTAGCCAGTCATTAAAGATTACGGTACACGCCTGTTTTTTTCTAACGTTAGATAGCTCTCTTATTTTGACAGAATGTAGCAGAAGCAAACTGCAGCAATGGAGAGTCTGGAGGGAAAGTTGACATTTTCAAAGTGACAGGACAGACGCTACTTTATTCTCCTTCAGGAAGAAGAGAACATATGAGTGAATTCTTCATTTTATTCTGGAGCGCAAAGTTTGTCCACGTGAGTCTAATAAGTGAAGCGTCTCTCAACTGCACACGCTTCTACAAAACTGGAGGCCAAAAACACAGTTGTTGTTCATGATGATCATGACGACGATGATGATGATGATAGCAGACCAGGGGTTCGTTTCAAAAAGTGGTGAGTATGTTGAACCTGAACTACACCTGACCTCTGTTACCATGGGAACTGACTGCGAACTACGCCTGATCTCTGTTACCATGGGAACTGACTCTGAACTACGCCTGATCTCTGTTACCATGGTAGCTGACTGTGAACTACACCTGATCTCTGTTACCATGGGAACTGACTCCGAACTACACCTGATCTCTGTTACCATGGGAACTGACTGTGAACTACGCCTGATCTCTGTTACCATGGGAACTGACTGTGAACTACACCTGATCTCTGTTACCATGGTAGCTGACTGTGAACTACACCTGATCTCTGTTACCATGGGAACTGACTGTGAACTACACCTGATATCTGTTACCATGGTAGCTGACCCTCTGAACTAAACCTGGTTGGGAGCAGTTTAACTTCAACAGACCAGAGTTTCTTTCTGTCTCCTCTCCTTCATGAAGCTGAAATGGGTTTAGTTCAATCAGAAAACCGATCATCTATCGATCATTTTGGGGACATCTGAACCATGACATGGCACATTTTGCATCAGTAAAGTATGTTGATGATCTGAATAGATACTTTAATAGTTTAATGTGGTCAAACCAGTTATGACTTCTACTCGTGACATCCTGATGATTTTGTGTTAAAGCACGTTAGGTCTTTTTTTTCTTATTATTCCCAATAGTTACTTTCCCTGGTTTTATAGTGGAGTATCTGAGTTACTAACGCAGTTACTTTTTGGGAGAAGTAACTAGTAACTAACAACTAATTATCAACACTGTTTATGTCTGTGCTTTTTTGAAGTGAATGTGAAACCGCTGAGGGTAAAAACAGCTCTGAGTCACTTGAACAGAGTGGTTAAGGGGGTGGGGTGGGGGTTTGGTTGTTGTGGTGAGGCGACGGAAATAAAGAAGCTGTTTCTCAGCCTATTTGAGTGGGTGTTCATTGCCCTGCGTGACTTCCTGACGGCAGTAGTTTAAACTGTGAACGTTGAGGGTGACTGGTGTCTGAATAGATGCTGCTGGTCCGTATCCTCATGTGCTGGTTTGGAAACCGTCTCCAGCTGGAAGTAGACGCCCAGCTTCCTACCGCACAGCAGCAATGTCAAACCCTCTTTCATCCTGGGACGCATCGTCACCATGGTTACCATCAAAGACTCAGTTATTCTTTACTTTCCCATCAACTGTTTTGTCAGACCATGGAGTAGGTCTATAGACCATAGACTGGGGTCTATAGACTAGAGACTAGAATCCACAGACTAGAGTTTGTAGACCACAGACTATTATTATTATCTTTTATTTGTTCAAGAGGGACAGTGTACATTAATGGACATTTTACAAAGGAAAATGTAAAGGTGCCCAATTTTAGCCAAAAGGCTAGTTTCCATTGGTCGTCCCCCAACTAGAATCTATAGACCGGGACGCGTATATGGTCAGCCTGCTTAACCACTCGACTATGCAGCGGTCCATGCGTATTACATACATTGTACATTTGTAACAAATGGAACGCTTTTAAATTTAATTTCTTATAACTGTCAGTCGCGTCTCACATATTTTGTTATATTATGTTTGATTTGCTGTTGTTAACAGAAGTGACATGCTTAGACTCAAAGTCTCAACAGATACTTCAGAACTTTTTTCATTTAAATTCTATGTCTTGTAAGAGAGTGTTGGAAAGCCGAGCGCAGATGGAGAAAAACAAATCTTCAAGTTCATTATGAAATCTATAAAGAGAAAC
>JBAMYA010047191.1:0-10556 GCA_037176975.1 Arrhamphus sclerolepis | reverse complement strand
TGTGTGTGTGTGTGTGTGTGTGTGGGGTGTGTGTATATGTATGTGTATATATATATATATATATATATATATATATAATGTGTGTGTGTGTATAATATGTGTGTGTGTACATACATATACACACGTAATGCCATGCAAAATATTACAAAAGGATGATGGAGTGATGTAGTGCTCCTTGGTCCATTAGCTATAATCTTTCAAGTCAAGTCTCAACATTCCCCCTCTGCTTCATTATCATAACATAAGATTCTGAGTGTCTGCATGGAGAATATGTCCAGGGTTTGTCACCTTCTTAATTGGCCAAATCAATGTGCACTACATGCCCGTGGATATGCTTTATTAGCCTAATCAGGACTCCAGAGGCGAGACCCCAAGCACAAGACCCTTCTAAAGTAGTTAATAAGGTCCTTGGTTTCGACCAGGTTGTACCAGTATAGCATGCCAACAATGTATCTGTGGGAGAAAGATGGTGAACACCATACATCTTTCAGAGAGGATTAAGGATTTATGTATGAATGTTAAGCAAGTAAAATATGCAAACGCGTTCAGCACTGCTGAAGCTTTTTTTTTTCTTTTGCAGAAGCTTTGGCTGAACTTAGCTGTTGCTTTTAAAAATATATATATATTAGAAATGTACACTCAGGGCTGCAGCAAGGACTCTAGAAAAATAGCTGAATGGAAACTCTTTTCCACTACCCACAATAAGAGGTGGTGCATTGAATCATTCATTCTTTTCAGATGTAGCAGCTTAAAAACGAGAGAACACTCATACATGTCAGCTTTTCTTTCATATAAAAATACAGGAGTTGCTGAAATTTAAAGACATGTTCCCACAAAAATAGAGTGTTCTTCTCATTTCAGAGTGTATTGTATTCTTTGAACTATCTGCACCTTTATGAATTCCCTCTAAAAAAAAAAAAAAAGAAAAAAAGGCTAAATGTATAATACATTCAATAGTTTAACCTTGTACATGTAGCTCACCAAGAGCCACAGAAAAGTCATTCATGTTCTAAATTCTATGAACAGGAAGTGATGCATCCTAATTTTCTAGGTCTGCGCAGACCAAAGAGAGTAAAATGAGATTAAAGGTAGGATAAGCATTTTTTTTTTGGATTATGCCACCTCTGTTATTTGAAGAAAACTGTAACAAAACAGGGAAAACTAGCTCCTCCCTCCCCCTGCCTCCAGTGCTCTCAGAGAAAATGCGCCCCATGATGAAGATGGACCTTCATCCTGTCAGTATTCGGCAGGAGCAACATTTATGTCCCAGACTGCCCACCCTCTTTGTTTCCAGTTTACCAAACTAGGGCTGTGTAAGAAGATCAGATTAATTCACAACATAATCATGAGATGGGCTGCTAGGGGATGGTGAAGAGAAATCCACTGAATGTGACAAAAGGTGCTCAAGGGCAGAAATCACATAGAATCACTTAACCTGTCTTTAATCCTATTTGGTGAGTCATAATTAAATGCAAACCGTAGCAGCAAAACACACTTGTTGCATTTAAAGATGAGCACTCATAATTCTCCATGTGTTTTTTTTTTCTTCCTTTAATGGATAATCTGGTAAAGTAAATCTCAAAAGCCTCAAAAATGACATATAACAAATGATTAACATTGCAGTGGGTAAATGACCTTAAAGTGCTTTCCATTGTTCTGGTTCAGCTCCTTTTCTAAAGCCAAATCAGACTGAATCCCACTAAAATGCGAAGCAACCAAGGTGGTAATGTCTGCCTAGATTCATGAAAGCTGTGGATGCTCTTGTAACTCATGGTTGTCAGGCGAGTTCACAAAGGCATGACAGACTTAAGCATCATGGGCAGAGCTTTGTGCTGCATCTGTGCAAAGAGCCACGGACAAATCAAGAGCATCACTGCAGGAGGGAACACTTAAGTACCCTGCTTCTTTGTTCACCATTTCTGGCCTCCACACGCTTTTAAATGCCAGTCTCTCACACAAGGACTGTATTGTTTCAGTGAAATATTTTACAGCTTCATTGGCCTTTTGGAAAAATGTACTCAATCTCTTGGTTTAAGTTGTGAGTGTGTGTGTATGTATGAAAAAATATATATATACATACATATATAATAGAGAGAGAGAGAGAAAACTTTCTTGATCCCTGAAGGGAAATTCAAATTAAGTGCTCATCATCATCAAAGTGTTAAAAAAAAATAATAAAAAATCATATTTATATTCATACACACACTCACATATAATATATATAGTCATACATATACACACACAGAGAATAACTTGATGCAGTAATTCTGTTACAGCTACATTTTCATTCTGTTTGATTCTAAAGACATGAAAATGTATGATTAAGCTTTGCTAAATATACAATCAAAACCCAAAATCAAAGTACCCAAACCAAAATGCCAGTATTTAACAAGTGACATTATTATAATAAGCATTCTTTAAAAATCGGTGATTATTCCTGAAAACTGTTCAACAACTGTTCACTTCATAAAGATTCTCCCTCATGGCAGAGGTGGACTTTATGTGATGATTCATAAAGAAGCATTTAAGAGCCATTATTCATAATAACTGACATGGCTGCTGTCACATCCAACAAATTTGATTTTTTTCATCAAAAAGGAAGGAAATTAGGAAATTAGGATCAGTGACCTTGTGAGGTCCCTCAGGGCTCTATTTTAGGTCCACTCATATTTCTTATTTACATGAATGATTTGACATATGTATGTATGTATGTACGTATGTATGTATGTACATGAAATGAAATGAAAAATACTTTATTTATCCCAGAAGGGAAATTCAATAAAGTACATATATATATGTATATATACACATTATATCTTAATGCACCCGTACCTTATATATTGCAATGTTGGCTGGGGAGCTACTCATCCCGCTCACCTTCATAAGATCCATATCTTCCAGTAAACGTTTGGCAGGATTGTCACTTATAGCAACAGCACAGAGCCCTCTCCCCTCTTTTTACTCAACTCAATATTTTATCAATCTTCAGTATAAATATACATCCAATTTGAATCTGTTTATATAATTGTACATGTGGCTGCATCACTATCCATACCTTGTAAAGATAAGTATAATACGAGACAACCCAAATGTATTCACTTTCCAGTATTTCGCACTAGGCTTTGTCAACCTCCATCAGACTCTGGAACAGTCACATCCAAACTGCAGCTCAGTCAGCATCACTTAAGAATTTCAATATAGGCTGTATTCCTGTCCAATGAACCAAGCTTTGCTTAATGACTGACTTAACGTAATTGCGAAGAATTGGCTTAACAGAAAGTGTGGTATTAAAGTGTAAAGTGTGATCGATAATGCAAATAGTGCAAGTGTACGACTGCATTTGATGTTCACACACACACACACACACACACTCTCCCTCTCTCTTATGCTCTTGTTCACAACTCTATTTGTAATTTAAATGGGAATTTTTGAGTTATTGTTGCTTCTATGTTTGCTTGTCTGTTTTCAATTTTGATTTTTACTGAGGTGAGGTTCCCTCTATAAGTCCTTGTGGGTTTTTAAAATCTCAGCTGCACAATCTTCTCATATTTCTGTTACTTTGCTTGTTTTATTTATATCTCTGTGCAAATAAATAAGTAAATGAATAAATAAATAAAAATGGACTGCAAGATGATCCACAGAACTAATAGAAATGGGGGAAAAATCGTCCAAAAATACAAATGGAAAACTTTCCAACGAGTTGGCAACAAAATGGATACAAACTGGCATATTTGCCAAATGGATTGCTCCTGAAAAGTGCATATTCAGGTTGCACAAACGTATAAAGAGACTGACTGAATCAAATTGAAAGAAGAAAAATGAATGTCTCAACTGGCTGGGGAGAGAGGAAAAATGAGCAGTTAGAAAAGTTAACTGGGGAGATTGGTGGGGGGCCTGTTGTTAGTATGTGGCGTATGACACTAAAAGTGACTTTAGTACATCATAACCAGAAACTGGCCACATGACCGCTGTGGTGGCAAAAGCCAGTCCGCCACTACGGACGATGTCCACTAAGCAGGAGCTCTGTTCCTGTAAATAGCCACTCAGATTGCTCTCATGTCATGCCCGCCTGGCTGTTTTCGGCCCACCTGCTGGTGTGTGCTGTTCCCTGCTTCATGCAGCTCTCCATCCTGCCTCATGGCAACAGCTTCTCATGGCCTGAGCTGCTTTATAATAACCTAGACAAAAGCAAGCATGCTCACATGGATCAAACATAGCCTTCCTGATGTATGACGTTTTATTTAAAAGCATTTGACTATAGCTGGCACTATCATACTATAACAGCCATATATTCTTACATGTGTATCAACCATGCATATATGCAATTGTTATGGACTGTGGTTTTTCTTGCTTTTTTTTCTTCACCTCTTTTTAAAATCTTTGTTTTTAGGCTTTCAGTCTTCCCTTATGGTCTCTGTTTCATCATCATAGTCTTGTCCTGGCGCTTTAGAATTTCTTTATTTCTGGTTATATCTCAAAATCAAGTTTCTCTGTGCTGTTTTTTAGTTCTTTATCTGGCTGCCACCTTTGTGTCCCTGACATTGAATCCCTTTTACCAACACACACGCGTTGTGACACTAATGATACTTTATGTACATAAAGACGGCCTCTGCCAGGGATTTTGATGAATCTTTTCCATCCTGACTAAAAGATTCAATTATATTATTCATCAGACTGTGAGAGCAGCATCTTCAAACAGAAATTATCACCCCACTGCCTTAAAATGTGTACTAGGTAGAGAGACACAAATGTTTCTCTGTTATGTCCTAATGGTAATGGCTCTATCCTTGCTGTCTCAAATCTTTATTTACTTAAACTGCTCACATGGTCAGCCAGTCTGCTGGTGTGCTGAGGTGAGAAGGTATGCTATACTTGGTAGTGATAATTGACAGATTTTCTCCCCACTGCAGCTATTCCCGGGTTATCAGGATACATTTCTCGTGTGTTCAGATTTCATTTTTTTTTTCTTACTTTCTGCTGCTTCATATTGACAGAATGCTGTAGTATCTGGCTTGCATCAATATTCCTCGCTTCTGCTGCAGTAAGGAGGGAGGAAAAATGAGCTGCCTGGAGCCAAGGAGGGCCTGACTGTTTAGTAGGAAAGAAACCATAGGAACAAAGAGAACTCGAACTCAAATAAGTGCTGCATTTCAAAGTGCTCTCTCTCTCTCTCTCTCTCTCTCTCTGGTTTATGAGTATAAAATTCTTCGTAAAGACAACTCTCAGCTCAAAAGATGAAATCCGAAGCACCGTAAAGCCTTCGCCTGATTCATGATTTAAAGGCAGGGTAAGCAGTTCTTTTCAGTTAGTAACTCAGAACACCATCTGTCACGTTTAGTGATTCACTAGCTGCCCATTTGAGTACTTAATTCTTTCATACATCCTTGGCTCTGTAGAGTGGAAACAAACACAGTCTAGGTAGCCCCAACCCCGAGAGCTGATGAAATCACACGCAGCGTTGGCTCCAGCAGATGGCAGAATATGAACTGCCACTAGAATAACACTGATGAACTCTGTAAATAATAAGGCAGAAAACTCACGGCTAATAGTTCAATACTGGGGCAAAAACAATGTTTCGCAGCAGCATGGCCTGGATTACATCATTTCTTGTTAACAAGCACTGCTATTCTACTGCCCTTGCTTTTTCTGCTCATCTTTAAATCTCTGTCTACCCGTATTGTCAGAAAGCTGGGCAGAGAGATGCTGAGGTTGGGGATATGCTCCTGCAGCCACATCTCAGTGAAACACATTATACTGCATTGCTGTCCTCGTCAGTGCTTCAAGTTTATCCATCTTATTAGCAAGAGATCTCACGTTCCTCACTATGATGGAGGGATGAGCTGGTTTAAACCTCCTCTTTTTCTCTCTCCGCTTTGCTCCTGCTCTGCATCCACAGCGTCTCCTCAACTCATATTGGGATTTGGGCTCTCAGTCTGGGTATAAATTGGCTTTCTGAAATGTCGATCAGTTGCTCCCGCTTGTAAACAACTCTCTTGTTGCTATGGTTACTCATCGTAACAGGTGGTAAAAAATGAAAAAAATAACCAAGAAAACCTCTCAAGCAGCACAGCAGTCAAACCGAGATTAAAAATAATTCAAAAAACAATGTTATCATTTAATAAGACTTTTGTTGAAATGAACATAACATAAAAAAAAAAGTTTTTGTACTGGTTCATGCCAAAAATAATTGTGAAATTCAATGAGAATCCCCACTTATTATTACTTTTTGTTTCATTAGCATACCTTTCCACCTTTTTTCCGATTTAGTCTTTGGTGCTGCTTTGCCTTCCCCCCTGCCCCCAAGCAATGCAATTCATATTCCTCTTTTGATTTCTTTGTTTGAGTATGTTATTTTCCATGTACTGTCTATATTTTGACATTATTTGAATACTCGGGTTTGGCCTGACAAAAAAAAAAAATATATATTTGAGCACAATGAATCCAAAAATATTCCTGTTTACTGCCTAGCTAATCACACGAGCCTGATATTTGTTGTTGCCTACAATTAAACAGAATAAATTAAAAGAAATATTTTAGCTTTAATTACTGGAAATCTCCACAGCCTGATTGCTGGCATAGAAAGCGTCAATACTGAGAGCACACTTAGCTTTAGTTCAGCCCATAATGGGCCTGAGCAATCTGAAAGAGCGGTGCAACTTGGAAGTACCGGTGCAGAGTTGTTTTTAATGAGCACTGAGCATTAGTGGTTGAGTTGGTGTGCATAAAAATATTTTTCTTGATATTGTGAGTTGGATAAGAGCCACTCCGAATGCCTTCAAATGTACTGTTTTTGTAGTCAGGTGTATTTAGTTTTAAATAAACAAATCAATCCTCGACTATTTGTTGCACCCTGAGGATTAGCAGTTATGAATGCAGCATAAAAATGCTGGAGAGATCAACTCGGCAATACTGCTGCGTACATTTGTATCAACCCTGCAGTGCTACATTTGTGTAAAGAGGTTCCTAATGGCTTTACATGTTGACTTTTGAGTTCAGTGATCAGATTTTATATTCCCTCACGTTTCACATTTTGAGAGCTAATTATATGGGTAAGAGCCGATGCACGGCTGTGGTATAAGAGAATTAACATTATGTTGTCTGATATCTACATCATCATGAAGTAATGAAGAGCTAGATTGCCAGATATGTCATGTTTGTGTGTGTGTGTGTACATATAAAATCAAGAAGAATCATAAGATTGCCCTACTTTTTTTAATTTAAATTGGCTTTGTTCAAGCTTCAAATAAATGATTCCTAATATGTAAGTGTAATTGAAAAATACTTGTAAAAACAAACACTAAACCTTCCATTTAAATCATATTCAGTCTTAATACTTTGTTCATAGTAAGCCAATGTTTTGGCTTCAGTGACTGAGAATACAGGGGCTCAAAAGAACAGGCAATTTTGTGTAGTGCAACCATTCTGCAGAAAGTAATTTTCCAAGCACATAGGCTGAGTTCAGCGCTTATATGGGTTAGCGCCAATAAATTGTCCACACTTATTGTACTTTTGACATATTGTTTGGCATAATGCATTTGCTTCCTATTACTTTTATCCGAGGTACAGAAAAAAATATTGCAAGGTCTCATTCCATCCTTAAGTGGATCTAATGAAAATGAAAATACTCGGGACTTCTGTATGAGCACAAATGTTGCAACGTTTTCAAATCAGTCGGGGAAAATAGTGACAATGTGTTCACGATATCGACAACAAAGCATCTTATTTTATGGCTGGAATTTTGTAATTCACCTCACCAGGGTACAAACATGCACACATAATGTGACACTCAGATTTTTTCTTTTTCTTCAGCTGCCAGTCAGAAGACACAGATTGCAGCTTTCTCTCCTTTTTTTCTTCTGCTGAATGATGTCTTGATGGCCACTGAAGTCAGTCCTTAGCAATCATGATTCCACCGTGCTGTCACCACACAAACACTAGACCTGTATCCTGTGGTGTGTGATGCTAGTAATCAACCAACCAGTGGGCCAGATAGACACCAATCAGCGACAGACTCTGTCTCACCCAGCATGACTGCCCATATCAGAGATGGCCGGTACCACCCACAGGGTGCCATCTGCTCTACATTTTATCTCAAAGTGCCTTTACCATCTTTGTGCTCACATGGTGTACACTCAGTGGACTCTGAGCACTCACGGCTGCCATTGGATCATAAAGTTCTGTTGCTTTAGTGTTGGGGAATATCACTATGGTGATGTTAAAGGAAGTGCATAAAATAACATTTGTTATTTTACCCAATGACTGGAAGGATATTATATTTGCATTTAGGGAGCTGAGAGTTCTAGGTCAGTATAGAACTATGAGATTTTTCAGATATGTTTTGTCATTCAGTTCTTTATATAATATTTTGATTTAACAGGGAGCCAGTGTGTTGAAGCTAAAACTGGTGAGATGTGATATCTGTTCCCAGTTTTCGTTAGTCCTCATGTTGAAGCATTTTGTACCAGTTGATTGTACAGCAAGAAAGTAATACATTACAATAATCCAGTCCAGCTGAAGCCATGGATTCATTTTTCTGCATCCTATTTAGTTGGGATGTTATTAATTTTCTTAATATAAAACAAACCGCTACAAGAGATCCTTCCTGCCCAAAGCATTCACCATCTTGAATCTTTAAAGGGATTCAAATCATTACTGCTACTGCAACAATGAATTTCCCTGCAAGGATTAATAAAACTATTTTGAACTAAATTGACAGCTAATTTTATGATCAATTTTATGAGAGTTAAAACACAAGTCTTCATCAAAAAAATGTCAGAGATTCCCAACAGCACAGCTAGAGGTGAAGTAAATGTGATCTCAATGAACTGTACAGCTGCCTCTCGGAGGTTCTTGGGACCATTTACAATGACCTCAGTTTTATCCAAATTAAGAAGCTGGAAATTAACAGTCATCCCATTCTTCACGTCTTTAATGCATCCACATAACAGTGAAAGTTAGTGTTGGTGAAAGTTAGTTAGTGAAAGTTGTTTCCTAAAGGAAACATAAGGAGAAAAATATTTGTATGACTGGAGCAAATATTATTTACATGAAGAAACTGAAATCAGTATGAGTTGTGCCATTCCAATGCCATTCCTCTTATTCCAATAATCTGATCAAATCATTAAGTATCGTGTGGTCAGTATTGTGAACTGCTGTGCTGAACATTAAGCAGTGCATAGGTTAATGATGATAATAAAATATAAAAGCCAAAACTTCCAGAGGCTTGAATAAATGCGAATGGACTACATGTAATTGAAGAACAGCCTTTTTACTCTAGTGGTTACTTTTTGAGTCCTTTTGTCTGCTTTCAGAGGTTTATGTAGTTTTGGACACACAAATCAAGGTGGATATGGTTGGGAAACCATCTGCCACACTTTGTTTCATTCCTGCCCACATTGTCACCATGGTTACAGTCCAAAGGTCAGTTATTCTTTGTTTTCTCAACCAATTGTGTTGGAAGATTTTCCACTAGTTACTGGACTTGGTTTACAGTTTTTTCTTGACAAACAGCGCCTTCATAACACTTCGTGATGATCATCATGCTCTGTTTCCACACCAATATGAACAGTTGCTACTGGGATCAATGTTAGAGTGCACTAGGGGGTCTTACTGACGTGATCACGGTCTGGACATGCAACAAAATGAGACTCAATAGAAGAACAAGAACAGAAGATCTCATTAAATACATCACTATACAAAATAAATTGTTTCAATAATTTTCCAGATTAGGAGTTCAGTGAATTGAAATGCAACACTAATTACTACTAAAAGTAATATACATTAACAAACAGCCTACTTTATGAAAATGGTTTATTTTGAAATCAGTTTATAAGAATTTCACAAGATCAAGTGGTGAGAGTCGAGACCCAGCTCCCTGTTTCTCAGACATGTCCAACCTGTGGAGCTTGACAATGAGAGATCTATGACAGAAACTATTTTCCATTATAGCTTTATAATTTCTCTAAAACTCATGCCTGACCTTTTCTCCTTTTAATGTACTTAAAAAGTATATAATTTCAGGAAAACCCCAAAAAGATTGTGAATTTCAACAGGTTTAACTGTGCATGAGATATAACCAGAACTACAGGTACAATATGAGAATCACATGACATGTCTTATTGTCAAAAAAGCTGAGTATGAACAATATGCCTTCTGAACAAATGAGATCCCAATCAGGCACAAAGAAATGCTGAGGTTCAGTTTATGCAAATATCTTTAGTAAGATGCGGGTTGCACTTAAACAAGCTCATTTGTAATTGTAAAAGTCAATCTCTAGTCCCCAAAACCATTCTCCTTACTGGTCTCATTTGAGGTTCAGTCTGGGTTTACCACGTTTTAGTGCAGACAGATCAGAAATTAAGAGGTTAATTTTTTATGTTATTGATTTGATTTTGTTTATTATTACAGCTTATTTTTTGTTAGCTGTGATATTGTCATCTAGGCAGAAATGCACAGAGGTCAAGGTTCCCTCTTCCTTTCATGATGTGATGCCCTGCCTGACTTAGGATATATCACAAATGGAGTGGGGCTAAAAAAAAAAAATAAATAATAGCACG
>JBAMYA010047190.1:0-10556 GCA_037176975.1 Arrhamphus sclerolepis | reverse complement strand
AAAGAAAAGAGGGGCTTCATTTATTTTTTTTTTTCTTTTCAACTTAGACTCCAAAGACATCTCCCCTGCTGTTGTGGTGACGTTGCAGGGATTATGTTCTTAAAATCCCTGACTGCTCATCCAACTCATCGTGGTCCCATCTTCAAAAACCTTATGTAGTTTCGCCAGTTGCGGAAGCTACCACACAAGTGTACTAGTATACGAAAAAAATGCACACAGACGGATAACCCTGCCTTATTTGATATGGAGCAGGGGGTGGAGGAAGAATTATGTAATATCAGGCTTAAGCTGAATGAATTTAGTGGCCTAGACCCGTTGGCTTATTTTTCCATGAAGGGCGATAATGTTGGCTTTAAAGTGGCCACTTTATGCTTATTTTTAGTAAAAAATAATCTTAATCTCTGGTGCATTTACAGTAGCTTTGCACCAGAGTAATTCCTAAAGCCCATAATTATCTCAGAACAAAAAAACCAAACAATAATCACAAGGAGAGACTGCTCCTGAAACTGGTCAAAGTCGTTTTTGATTGGTTGTAATACTGGAGACTTGCTATGGCTCATGAATGCACAGCACAACTCCTGCTGCACGTCAGTCACATGCTAACATACGAACACTATGTTAAACGCTCTTTCCCTATAAACTACGTCCACTCTTCAAATCCTTCCACCCATTTTCCAGCCTACCAGCCTACCTGATTTCTTCAAAAACATGATGTACAAGGGGGGAGCAGTCTCACTAATCTGTGGCAATGCCTTTCATCTCCTCTGTGGTTGTGTCCACAAAAAATCCGCAAATGCGATACGTTACTGCCACCTGGAACATAAAAAATAGGTGCGTTTCCATTAGCGGGATTCCCCCAGACGGGAACCTCTAACAGCAACAACTCCCTCTTCAGTCCTTCAGCCAACTCATCTCCACTTACAGTCACAGGACTGGTTGTAATTAAACTACCATTCCAAACCACATGGTGGCAGTAGTGCACCGCTTTACCTCTTTATCAACCACCAAAAAGAGGAGAGAAGAAGAAGTTGCCCCCCCCCCCAAAAAAAAAAAAAAAAAAACACCAGACAAACAAACTAAAATTGTGCAAAAAATATTGGATTAGCTAAAAGTGATTGTAGCGTTTGTTCTCTGTGATGTCATTGTGAGCCAATGTAAAAAAAAAAAAAATACTCTTGAGAAAACAGAAGTAATGATAACTATATATTGTGATTAGTCATCATAATGTATTTGAGTCTAAAAATAACTACCATCTTAGAAACACTGACAAAACACAGGTTGTTTGGGGCCCACTTAGGTTTGAAATTATATAATTTAGTTAGCCATTAATCTCTGAATAGGACTGGTATGTTACAGACCCAACTCCAGTCTCCCCATCATTACCAGCTTGAGCATCTTATCATGCGGTATTTGCTGTACCTCAGAAGTCTGAAGTCAAAGGTTTTGCTCCTGTTTTTTGCTTTGCTGTTATGCAGATACATGGGTCACTTAGCTTAAAAATGAGCAAATTAATTTCTACAGGTAAAATGTTTTAAGTTATTGTTGGTTATTTATTCTTTGATAGTTGTTACTCTTTATTGTTCATTGGTGAGGCTTGTTTTTCCAAATCTGTTTCTGTTCAATGTCTATGACAATAACTATAATATTGAACTGTGCCATCTCAAGATGTCTCATCTACTCGTTTTACATTTCTTTTTTTTCTTCTTTTTTTCTTCGGTTTTTGTGACACATGCACAAATCACTCTGACTTGATTCTGCAACAGTGTATTCATGAGTCTGCCTCAGCAAGTCTACATTATGAATCTGTCAGGTATCTTCGGTCATCCAGTACAGGTTTGCTTTGTCTCCACAGGTAAAACTTAACATAGAAAAAATATATGCTTTCAGTTTTTATGCATCATACATGCAAAACAATCTGAAGGTCTGCTGCAACTTTTAATTCTTTTAAATAAAATCTTAAGATGTTCATTTTAGCGGTGCATGTAAGCCAGTCACTTTGACTGATAATATTCCTTGCTTCTGACCTTTCAGTCCGTCTTCTTTTATTTAATCATTTATGTTTATGTAGCCATTATTTGTGGTTTCAGGAATGGAAACTGTCTACATGAAGGCACAGTTTTTTTTTCTTTTATAATACCAAAGTAATTGGTGGTTTAACATGGTAAATTTAGAGGAGGAAGTTATTAAAATGTCTGTGGGTGTTGCACGCCTTGGCATCACAGAGCAAACCTTTCAAACAAACCAATATTCAATATTCCCAACATACAGTGGATCTATATGATCCATAGAGGAAAAGAAAATTAAAAAAAATTGCTTCACATCAACAAAAGACCAAAAAACAAAAAATGTCTGGGATATAATGCTTTGATTGGTGACTGATCCACTGCCAACTTCTGCACAACAGAAAAACTGCCAGAAAAAATATTGATTGATCGTCAAACCCTTTTTTTTTCTCCCTCTCCTTCTGTGCTAATTCATATATGTTTAAAAGGAAATATACATCCCCTGCCTTTCGCCCGAAGTGAGCTGAGATAGGTTCCAGCAGACCCCCGTGACCCTGCACAGGACATAGTGGGTATAGATAATGGAAGGATGGAAATATACATCTTCAGTACAGGGGAAGCTTCTGAGTAACAAGTGTCTTTGCATCTGCCAACAGGAAATTATACACTGCATGATTTTTGGACTGTTGCAGAGAAAACATCACGTATTGTAGGGGTCTCTTTCATCTTTGGTCAACATTGGCTGTCTTACATCCTACAATGTGAGTGGTTTGATGATGGATGTCACACTGGTCCTGCAACCAAAGACTACCTGATATGAATTCCTGACACTTTTCCTGACACAAATCTTATGATTCTGTCTACTTACTGGCCAGTTAAAATGCCTTTTTGGTGGAGTTGTGACGACAGAGGTCGTGTTTATATGACACGGCTTCGTCAAGTTACCACGAAAGTGTTCAAGAAGATGAGTCATGGAAGGAAGTAGCAGAGTAGCAGAGGGATTTCAAATCTCAGGCGAGCAACTTGTGAAAGTCTACAGACTTTCCATACATATATTATTTTGACAAGTTTTTATGTACGCATTTGGAAAGGTTATGACATGTGCAGCATCCATACATATGCAGAATGGCAAACCCAATGGGAGTGGGGCTAAAGAACTGACACCACGTCAAATATGGATCCTCAAATGTCATGTGCTGCCCCGCCAAGCCTTCAGCCGTCATGTGCTTTATTTGACATGTTGATCCTTGTCATTTGACAACAATGACAGCGATACGGTGTTAGTTTATCTGAAACTGCACACAGAGTATGTTTCTCGACAGTAATCCGACAGGCACTTTCAGAGCTATTTCTTTGCATTTCAGTGAACTTTAAATTAGTTTGACATTTTATTTGATGAAGGTAGAGTCCAAATGAGAGCTGATTGAAAACATCCCCAAGATGGTTATGTTTGAAAGGAACTGACAGTGACATATATATCGGATAAAAAAAAGTCATGTCGTTCATAAAACATGCCAGTGACACAGGTATGGATAAATATGTAAAATAACCAGTTTGGACAAATTGTCTTGTCTCTTAAAAAAAAAAAATTCCTTGGCCCTCCAGTGGAAAAAAAAAAGCTGATTCATCTTATTAATTCTACCATTTAAATGACTAAAGTATTAAAAGAAAATTGAAAATATTTTTCAAGCACTTTGTTTATTCTTTCTTTATTTTAGTGCTATGTAAATTGAACGTATTATATTATTTGAAAGTACCTTGCCAAAGTACAGCCCCTGCTATAGAAACAAAGTAGTCCTTTGGTTGCTCATATAGTTCCTTAGCTGTCCTGGATGCATCTTGATCTCTGCCATCAGGCACAGACTGAAGAAAGGAGTAGTTGCGCCATTTTCCAGAGATGTGGTGGTGGGCTTCATTTACATATCAGCCAAAGAATGGGTGATTTAGGTATCAGTGTCTGTACATGAGGATAGCCAGGGTTACCCAGGACACTGCTCCTGGGACTGAAATGAACTGTGCGAAGGAAGACCCACCATCTACTGGCAAGTATTCCAAGCACATTGTCTACAACACGCCTAGCTCTAGACAGCGTGTAATTGTATACATGCTGCTCATGGTCTAGGTGTCTGAAAGGGTACATCCTCATCAGGTGTTTCTGAAGTGAACAGTCCTCAAGGTCACAGTCATGACCCCATCTGTGCCTGCAAAGACTGGGCTGGTGATTTATTTAAAGGTTTGCGGTCCATTGCCTTCGTCAGGTCACAGTGGGCATAAACCCCCCCCTCAGACATTCTTTCCTGGGTACCAATAAGAATGTACAGAAAACGGTAGTGGTTATCTAAGGGCATCAAGAGCCATCAGAATCACAAAAAAAACAAAAAAAAACTGCACTTATACTATCTGAATGTACACTTGCTGCTGCTGTTGGGGTAGGGGGGGAGTTGCCATTTCTCCTGGAAGCCCTTGGCCACCTCTCAATTCAGCTTCTGTAATAGGTATCTTTTATTAAAAATAAAAATAAAAATCACAAAAAACGTTAAATCGGTGGTATTTGTCCATTTATATATGATTTGTAATGATGTGATAATAATCGTGCAATAACATTAACAATAATAATACTAAATATCATCATAAAGTCAGGTAATCAGTATTTAGGACATAGTGCAACATGTTTACTTCACTAATATGCCAAAAGTGTTTTTGTTTTGTTTTTTCTTCTTTTTTTCCACGTCATACTGGAAGCTCAGTGATGAGAATGATTCTCCCGTCAACATACAGAATGTTTGGAGAATTATGCTAGTGATAAATTATATACATGTATAAATATCTCTGCAGATTGGCTTATTATTATTCCTCCTCCTCTTATTTTCACAGTTATTCAGCTGTTATTCAATGTTATTCAGTTATTCAACCAATACTGTGCAATTTTATAGTTTCTACCATAATATGCTGAAGATATGTGAGAGAAAATTTTGTTGTACAGCAATCTGCAACGACAATAAAGAACCTGTGTGGATTTGTTCATTTTTGTTTTAATTGGCATAGATCTCACCCAGGAACCACCGTATAAGGAGGCACAAAAGTGCAGACTGCTGCATGATTCTGGCGTGATCTCGAAGCCTTTGGGTAAGCTTGTAATCTCATGAATCCAGCCAAGGATCCAATGCTGCCGCAAGAGCGATGCACCACCAGCACTGATGTAGGATTCAATAAATAAATAAACACATTTGTCTATATCAGCAAAACTCTCTGCTGCAGAGAACTTCATTGTCTCCATTGTTTGAGGAATCCAATATCAGGAATTATAATGACAAAGACTGTGACAGGTCTCACATTCAGGTCGATGTTTGTGGTATAACTGCAAACTCTAAGGTATGGTTATAATATTGCTCTGTGTTGTATATTGTGGCAGTAAAGGGATGGATTGGAACTTTTCAGCACATTAATTTCCTTATATTTTCTTAAATCTTTTTGTAGCTACAGTGAATCAATATGCTTTGAAAAATGACTTATTTGCAGTGCTTTTTCTTTTCTTTTTTTTTTTTTGAGGGGGGTGTATTTTTCCTCATTCTTTGTATGTATTCCACCCTTAATTTATCAGTTTGTGAAAGCCCTTTCGGCAGATTTTGTTCAACGGTCCTGCAGAATGTGCGTGTCAGCTGTGTGTAAAAAATCCTATTCCATATGTTGACTTATAAATCAGTGGTTATATTGTCCTCTCGTTGCCTTTCTCAGCTAGAAGACCTTTTTAAAAGCTACATTGGTGCCTAAGAGGCAATGTCATTTATTACTCACAGATTTATAGGCGCCTGTGCAAACACTTTAGCTGCACGGTGACATCATCTGTTTTTTAGAAATAAAATTCACTGACAAATTGGCAAATATGACTCTTAGATGCAAGAAAGTCATAAATGTTTAGCAGGTTAGCAAGACATTTATGTCAGATATCTTAAAATGGTAAATAAAAGATATATCAATGATCAGTTATACCATTGTATTAATATAATCTCTATCCCAGTCGGCAATGCAACTTGTAAATCCACCATAAAGGACTCTTGTTTGAATCTTTGCATTCAGACATGCCAGCGTGCACCCTGCTGCTGACATTCAGCATGCGAGGCACCACTGTCCCTTCTGAACTCCCTGAGCAGAGATATGATCAAGAGCTCTACCTTCAGGGATCAATAAACAGCACAGTAACATTATCGCCCCATTATTAGCTATGCATCATGATAATCACTAAAGTAAAAATCACAGTGATGAGCAATCAGGTGATACGTATGAGTCTTGCTCAAGGACAATGACACAATGGCCACCCGCTCTTTAACCTGTGTAGGCCCTTATGCTGCTTACAGACGTGGTCAGTGGTCACTTAAGAGCCTGTTTTCAATTCTCTGTAGAGTATTACTTGACCTGGCTGATGGGAGAAAGGACAGACGTAAGCTTAAAAATCCTCCCAGGCTTGACACAGCACTGCTCCAGCTGCACTCTAATTACCAGCAGTGCAATCAGCACACTCGTTAATTTCCCCTGACTGACAGCCGCTGACGGCTCAGTTACAGAAAATGCACTAGTACGACTCCATAAGTAAAAAGACCTGACATCCTGAAGCATTATGCGGCCTGGAAGGCTACACTAAGAAAAGTGCACATTTTTATGACCCATGAAGGCAGTTACAGACATTGTTCTGTCCAGTCTTGCATCCATTGCAGTACATCTTCCCAACATGTCTCATTAAGCTACAGAGAGAGAGAGAGAGAGAAAAGCAAATGCACTAATTTGATGCATTAAATTAGCAGATGCATCGCTATATGCTCACCTTGCAAAAAGTTTCAGTACATGGAACAGCTGTCTGGTTCCAAAGAAGTATTGATTTAATCAAAAATAATTAATGTGAAGTGGTGCAAACTATATTTGACCAGAAAAGTAACTGGGCTGAGTGAGCTAGCAGAATTGGCCCAGATAAATAGGTCACATAAGAAGCTGTTTATGACCACACTTTCATATGATGCATGAGAGAACAGAGGTTCAGGCAAATGACTAAATGCAGGAAAATGATTTTATTCTGTAAAATACGTAAGATCAAAAGAAGAAGAAGCCTGGTCACACAGAGAAAAATGCAAGAATGGTAAATGCACACAGATTTTGTTTTTGTGCTTTTTTACATATTACTGTTAAGAAAGTTTACTTGAACCCAAGACAGGTTTCTGAAATTCATATTATGTATTGCACATAGAATGTTCTACACAGTTTGCACTGCACACTGGTCCAACGGTACATTAGTGAGTTATTATGCCACCATAAAAAGAAAAAAAAAAAAAAACATCAAAAAAGCCACAAAAATAAAAGTCTCCTCCATGGCACAAGCGGATGTCGGTCACACATTCTCTCTGATCAGCTTCAGCTGAGTGGCACATAGAAGGTAGCACAGGGGGTAGTTTCTCAAAAGTAGCAGTCCATCCAGTTACTTCTTACACAGTCATAAAACTGCACATAATATTTAGCCTACATATTGCAAAAAAATCAGTATGTACGAGACACAAACTATGCAGTTTCAAAAAAAACAACCCAACGCAATAAAATGGTCAGTGGTTTGAAACTGGTCCCTGCCAGGTTAGTGTGACACAGTCTTGTTGGATTCCTTATGTTTAGCTGGCGATGCCAACCAAACACTGGACAGGATTATTGTCAAGAGTATTTATGGTGGATACTCTCATAATATGACCTGACAAGCCAAAAAAATTCTTGATACCGTCTCTATATGAATGGTAAATAGACTACATTTCTGTGGTGCTTTTCAAGTCTTGTTGCTCACTCAAATTGCTTTCCTCTCTCTCTCTTTCTCACATGCACACAAAGAAATACTTTCATATTAAGTCTGGGCAAGGTTTTTTCCTTCTAAAGGCACAATGTATGTATAAAATGTTGTTGTCAGTTAACAGCTCTACTTCCTGAGTCACAGCTGCCCAAAACTTTCAGAAAACGTTTTTCAAAAGAAGGTTATACATGACTGTCCCTTCCTAGCCATTGTGGACTTTGTGAATCATTGTTCAGCTTTTACTGTTTTATGAACACAAACCTGTTTTGGTTCATCCAGTTTTCCTCCACTTCTGCCGAGCAGGAAGTCTGATTTGTGTTTTTATATTTTACCCTGTAAGCTACAGATTCATTGTTTATAACACATCTGGCAGGGACTCACATCAGGGAGTTCCAACCCTTGAGTTTACATACATTTCTTTAGTATTTGGCAGCATTTAAACGGTATGACCCTGGTCAAACGTTTTGGGTTTCCTTCCACAAACTCCTCACAATAGTTTGCTGGAATTTTGGTCCATTCCGACTGACAGAGCTGGTGGAACTGGGTCTGTAGGCCACCAGCTCTGCCCACAAATATTCTACAGCAGGCATAGGCAACTCCAGGCCCGCTGTCCTGCATGTCTTGCATGTTTCCCTGCCACAACACACCTGATTCAAATGAATGTGTCGTTAACAGACTCGTGCAGGCTTGGATGACAAGCTGATGGTGATCCAATTAATTTGAATTAGGTGTGTTGTGGCAGGGAAACATGCAAGACATGCAGGACAGTAGCCCTCGAGGTCTGGAGTTTCCCTGCTCTGTTCTACAGGATTCAGATCAGGACTTTGTGATGCCCACACCAAAACAATGGCTTGGTTGTCCTTAAGCTACTTCGTAACTAATTTGGTGGTGTGCTTCATGGTCAATGTCCATGTTGGAAAACCTATTTGTGTCTTGAGATGTCACCTCAATAATGTCCTTTCCTCACCCCTGTACGTCCCAGCTGGGATGTTGCACAGATATGGTCAAACAGTTAAATCTTAGCTTCATCGGACCAAAAGACATAAGTCCAAAAACTTCACAAAGAAGTTTTGGAGCAGTGCATTTCAAAATGCATGGATTTGTGGAATTTGAGAACGTATTTGTAGTAAATATAGTGCTAAGGAGCAAAAATGATGAATGCAATGGCTAGCTGTCATAACCAATGGCAGAGCCACCTCTGAAATGACATCAAATGATGTTCGGGCTATTGGATGTTTCAGCTTAATTGCTTAATTTGACCTGATGTAGTACAAAAAAAACTTTTTTTTTTTTTAAGAAGGCTGTAAATATGTTCAATTCTGCTTCAGAGATGGACATTTTAACATGGGAGTCAATGAGAATTTACTCTGTCAGAAGAGGAACTGAAACAAAACATACTTCCTGGTTTGGTTTGGTTTCAAACCTGAAAGTTGCCTGTTGGTCGGCCTCACCATAACAGTTGGCTGTTAAAGTAATTCTGGGGGGGGGATGTCTAAATTCTGACCTGCAAAATAAATTAGAATTTTGGAAAAATAAAGACCCCCTCCCCTCCCCCACCCAACTTTCTTTTACTATGTCGTCAAACAGAAAAAGAGAATGGACGTGAAAGGAAACACAGAAAAACAGGCGTTCTACCTCTAAAGACACATGTCCACTATACATGAATGATTTTCTGCGCGGTCACCTTGCTCCCCTTATTTTCTCACATGGATGTGTGTTAAGATTATTTAAACTTTGCTACTTTGTAGTAAAGCATAAATATAAATGAAAGCTAACTAGATCCCCCTTCATACCAGCCTCCCACTGTCCTGATGATCAGCATCAAGGGATTGTAAATATGTAGGACCCCTGCAACGGTTACCATCAACTCATCTATGATTTTCTATAAGGACACAGTTTTCATGTACTCCGTTCTAATGACACTGACATCAGGAGAAGCTTTCCATCAAATGCAGCAAAGCAAAGAACAGTATCTTCTTTGATTGGATAAAGCCGATTGGCTATAATGGTGTAATGTATATTTTATGCTTGTACAATGCTTAATATTTTAATGCTGAGAAATGTAAAAGGTTTTATTTTCCTACCCTCTGAGGTGGAAGGGCAGCAGCTGAAGGCAGTGAGTAAGAGGCTTCTTTACCTTATCAAGGCAAAGACATAAATTAAAAGACATGAATTAACAAAGGGGGAAAAAAAACAGAAAGAAACCAAGGAGGTAAAGCAAATGTATTTAGATTATTCCAGGCATGCTAGTTTGTCAAATTGACAGATCTGCTCAGTGCAAAAAAAAAAAAATCTCAGTTTAAATTGTGTCCACTCATTAAAAAAAAGAAAGTTTTGTGTGTGTGTGTGTGTGTGTGTGTGATTACAATGATCCTCTGTGTTACTAAGTTACTGCTGATGTATTTTAGTTACATGGTTCTCTCCACTACAGCAAATGTATGTCTTAACTGCAAGAGCTGCACAAATTTATCTATGCAATATGTGTTTTTAGAGCTACCAAACGGATCAGATTAAATGACATTCATCATTTTAATCTTTTCTCGAAGGAATAACTTAAAGATGAAGGTCAGACTTCTCTCACAGCTGCATGCATTATTTACACTGTAGCGCAATGATGTTGGTATTTTAGTGTTTTCATTCTTTTTATTGTTGTTTTTCTGTGTGTGTGTGTGTGTGTGTCTGTGATGTCTCCAGTATTTTTCTTTTTCCGTCTTGTCATGAATGCTGATATAAAA
>JBAMYA010047189.1:0-10556 GCA_037176975.1 Arrhamphus sclerolepis | reverse complement strand
TGGGTTTCTCAAGCGCCTAGAGATGACTTGTCGTAAATAGGCGCTATATAAATAAATTGAATTGAATTGAATTGATTTAAACTTAAAACAGGATAGTTTTTGTCTAAACAGACATCGAAACTGCCTAATATGAACCATTAAAGATTTTCCGATTCATCTCTTATTTGCATTACAGCTGCATTGCTGTTGATTTTTTTTTCTTTCCATTTTCATATTTTTCACATTTCCCCTGCAAATGTTTTGTTTGGAAGGGTGGCGAGGAGAAAGCGTCTCTCCTCTAACAAGAACGAGACAGTACAGCTTACGTCTGTGACATCTGTGCACCTGAACAAACCACAACCACTTTCTTTGGATGGACAACTGCAACGAGAACATTTTTGGCCAAAGTACACATCTCAAAATTAGATCTTCTAAGCATGGTGGTGGATGCATGATGGTCTGGGCTTGTTTTGCAGCCACAGAACCTGGGTCAGCTTCCCTCACTGAGTCAACCACAAACTCCTTTAATGAAAGGTATTATGAAGTCAGATTTGAGGGTTTTATCGATCACTGACAAGGTTTCTGCTGTAAATTTGGTTGTTCGGGCCACTGACTCATGGAATCTAATTACGATAACGTTGATATCTTTCCTTCTTGTCGTTGTGTTAACACCAGTTTGGCAAACTGCTACAACCTCTTATGGAGGTGCTCAAAGTTGTTCATCACTAGTTAAAGAGAGAAGCAATCAGCCACACAGGTTGCTACTTATCCTCTTACTGTAAGTTTTTCCACAGTCCTTTTTGGCATTTTGGGTTTGTTTTTGTTAAACAATGACTCACCGATTAGCAATAAGTGATGTGTAAAACCTTGATGACTGTTACAATAGTTGTCATGGGAAGCTTGTAAAACAGTTACGTGCTTCCTTGTAATTTGAGAAAATCACACAAGTGTTGAGTCGTGGGGATGTGGCTGTTTACTAACAGACAGCATGATTGAGAATTCAGATTCCACTCAATTTAAACACTGTTTTACCTCCCTGTAGAGTTAACCCTCATTGGCTTAATCCACCAAGAGCAAGAGCAAGAGCAGCTCATTTGGCGGTTTAGATTTTGGAGCTACCGTTGTGGTAAATGTAGTCACTGCTCACGTAAAACAGCCACAGTATTTAATTAATAAATTAAACAGTTGACTTCACCTCTTCCCCACAGACTTATAAGATTAGCTGCATACTGCTTGAATTTGGATTACCACCAGTAAAACAATACATCACTGGTCCCTACTCAAGTAAAAAGAGAGGAGAGTGTTTCACCACCGTAAAAGAGGGCACTACCCGAAGCTGAGTTTCAGCATTTCAAATATAATGAGTGTCGACTTCTGACGAGACTTCATTTATGCTGCCTGCACACGGTGCTGGGGTCGTATCAAAGGAATTCAATTTAGTCTTCTCAAAAGGGGACCCAGCATGGCATGAGTACATACATTTACAAACGACATTTATTGGACTCTGATTTGAAGAGGAGGCCAGGCAAAGAAAACCAGAGGATTAAATGTGCTACATTTTTAATTGAGCAAATTCTCTCACAAAATATAAATGGGTCTCATAAAAGAGACTGAAAGAGTAAGCACCGGGGAAAATTGGTAAGAGTAGAGGTAAAGAAAGCAGCAGAAGAATGCAAACAGAGCAGCATTTTAAAACATAAAAAGCGACGCAGACTGACGGAGGGTCAGTTTAAATCACTTGGCCTTGGACAAAACATCTTTTGGCCAGGCTGCTGATGGGCCATGAGAGCTGAATGTTTTTAACTGATTGACCAAGAACTAATTGTTGAAATGCTGATGTGCAGGATGAGGTGTATAGAGAAAAGAAAGGACTCCAAATGGTCTGTGATTAATGCAGGGAGAGAAGCTTCATTTGGCTGTCTTCTTCACTTTTCCCTCGGTCCCCCTCCCGTTTCTACAGCTAACTCCAGTACATTCATTTTAAAGTGGATTTGCTGCATTACACTTTTTCTTTTTGCTGTTGTTGTTAGTTTCACGTCAGTGTGAGAGCCAAGTCTTAAATAAAGAGGCCTTATATTCTCAGTTTTCCCATCTATCTATTTTCGATGCCCACTTCATCTGGTTCAGGTTGTGGGAGGGCAGATATCACTTTCATTGGTCAACAGGAGCCTGAAACCATGTATCAGTGGTCTTTCCATGACAAAGACAAACAACTTTGCCTACAGGGAAAAAAAAACCTAGTTGGGTTTCAAACCAGGAACATCTTTGCTGTGAGGTTTTCTTCTTCAGTGTGTTTCACTTTTTTTGTTGTGAAAGAATAGCTACAAGCCCGAATTCCAGACTACATGCAGTATTCCCTCCTCCAATCCTTGTACTTTCTTCCCTTACTTACCAGCATCATCACATAACACAACTGCAAACTTCTTCCTGGCTAATTTGGCACCCTTAAAGAAAGAACAAGCAAGTGCCTAATGATGCTGTTCTTGACTAATTAGCTAATCAATCAGTACATAGAAAGGAGCAGAACTAAAAACGTTGAGTCGTTCAGACACAAGGTGACATGCAGCACTGCAGCAAATGTGAGGATAACTGCCTTGGTAACACTATCTAGACACCTTAGATCTGAAATACCGGCCTTCCCATTGGTGTTTCATGGCTATACCACAATTCCAGGTGGCAAATGTTCCCTTCACTATGACAATAGGTGGGTCTCCATTAGCAGGGGGTCCTGGGTTGCTTTTTTTAGGGAGTGTTGGCACATGTTTCCATTACCCAGAATGGTCCCACAACTAGAAGTTTTGGGAAATTCTATGATTTTCAAAAGAAGCCACTGCTTTGGGGTTAGGTAATTCAATGAGGCCCTGGAAATCTGCAGGATGGGAGGGTGGAGTTGTGTCAGTCCTGATTGGGTATGCCATAGACAGGAGATGATGTTGTATCAGTCATATCAATGTCCTGATGGAATTCGAGTCCTCTTGAGTCCTTCTCATTCATCACCATCATTACAGTGCATATATACACATCAAACGGTAGCCCTGGATCTCCCCGGGCACAAAAGTGCCATGATATGGCTATGACACCCTCCACTGTGAATTGCAGTGGTTCTAGTCAATGAGAATAACCCCACCAGAGGCATTATTGCACAGTTTAGAACCGTCTTCTTTACTCCAGTAAAGATGCATTCAGATTCCATTCTGGAGCTAAGCAGCAACAAAGCAAATCCACATCAGTTTGATACAAATTATTAAACTGGCAGGAAGTCAGACAGAAGCATAATCTGGCGAGTCTTGACAAAATAAAACACCTTCTGTGGGTTAAAAATTTTCTCAGAAGAGATTTCACCACGTAGGATGAGAGGTTTGTTTTAGATGTCAAAAAGCATGTTTCATTTTGACACCACTCATCCATTTTATAAATTCTCAGTGGAACTTGAAGTTGCGGTTGAAAAGAAAAAAGTCTTCTTCTTCTGTGTTCTTCTTGTTTTATTTACCGGTGACTGGCAAACACTGAAAGTAGTAGAGTAAAGCCACCAAATGATAGGGAGTAGCAGTCTGCTAAATCAGTGGATCCTACCGGGGCCGTTGGAGACAACAAACCAAGTAAACAGGTGTAATGATTGAAAACTATAACTATGGACCAAAAGATCATCAGTGGTCAGTGATGGTAAAGGGATGCACGAACAGCATCAATCACAATAAATCATATGGGTTATTGTTTTTTTCCTCCTTCTTCTTCCTCTTTTTCTGTGTACAGTTGGGTGGATGTCAAGTGTGTCCCTGAAAATCTCAGTTTTAAGGGCTAGGTAGGTCTTCTACTCCTACTCTGTCACAAAAGTAACTGGGACACACCTATGCCTACATATGAAAGTGCAAAGTGGAGAGATGAGTGGTAGGGCAAGTGGTGAATTGGGATTTATCCTATATAGATATGTGCATGTGTCTCTTTATCTGCTTTTATGTACTTACTGTAGTACTGCGCGGACCTCCTTGCCAGCATGGTTCTCCATTCTCATACACCATCTGAATGTATTGATTCTTTGATGGTTGTGTCCACATCCCCCACTTTCTGAAGCAAAAAGAAAAAAAAAGAGAAAAAAAAAATCTTAGATGAAGTGCATGTGGAAACAAAGTTCCTATTTGGTGGTCAAAGTGGTCTTTTAAGAGGAGCTGGGCCAAACTGAAAACAGAAACATTCTTTTAACGCACTCCGTTGGCATACTGAAAAACACTTTTCTCCTCGCAAAAATAAAAACCTGGCAAGATGGCAGTCTGGCAGTGGCCTTGTTTGGCACTGGCATTCTCACGTCCTCTCTTCTGCCCAACAATGGAGGGGAAATATTAATTACCATTTTGTCAGAGTTAATACTCTGTGCAACAACACACAGGGGAAAGAGAAGAGAAAAACAGCACTGCCAGTCTCAGATGAGTGTGCTTGTGCCTGCCCAGTGCTAGCTAATTACATTCTCACCAAACATTAAAAAAAACAAAAAAAAACAAAACAAACAGCA
Source organism: Arrhamphus sclerolepis (assembly GCA_037176975.1). Classification (NCBI taxonomy): domain Eukaryota; kingdom Metazoa; phylum Chordata; class Actinopteri; order Beloniformes; family Hemiramphidae; genus Arrhamphus; species Arrhamphus sclerolepis. Next base: position 6,070 of record JBAMYA010047189.1, on the reverse strand, counting down.
AACCAAACCAGGGTGCCGGTGGATGCTGTCCAGCACAGCATCGACAGATGCCATTTCATTATGCTTTCTAACTTCCTCTGATCTTTTGCTGAGCTTGAGCAGGTACTTCTAGGTGGCGTTGACTGCAGTCATGCTGCTGCTCAGTATTGATTTTTTGTAAAACATTGTAATCCCATTGGGTGTGTGTGTGTGTGTATGTGTCTTTCCTACTTTTGTTGCATGGCTGAGTGATGATTTTACCGAAGTGTGCTTCACTCTGATCTCCTGCCCCGACATCAGCTAGCAGCTATTTTGAATTTGCAATACTGAAGTCTGGGAATAAATAATGAGATCAATCATTGTTTCACTTTCTGCAGAGATTTTTGCCAGTGATTTTCCAGTCTCTCAACCATTCTGGACAAACGGCTATAAAAAGCTGCAAACTTCAAGTATTGTTCTGTTAATTTTGTTAAGTGCTTTCACACCACTGCCAATCATGTCACATGTACACAAATCTTGATCAGTGAGCCTGCACTGACCTTTCCACAGGGGGTTAAAGACTGCAAAATCAGTTTCATTCTTTGAATGTTTTAGCATCAGGGAAGCTAATCTGCTTCATTTCACAACCTATTATGTTTGTGTTTCAATTTGTTCTCTTTGTGTAAACTTGCTAAACTTGAAAATGTGTTTGCAGCAAAATTGCAAATAATGTTAGCACAGGTTGGCAACAGAGCTATGTGAAAAGAAATGGCTATTTTAACCCTCTAACAAGACTCAAAAGTGTCCTTCCAATTAAGTGATAATGTGAATGGGGTCCCTACAGACAGACTGAGGTCATTTTAACTGTTCGTATTTCATAAATCTTTACAAGAACAAAATTTGCTCACCCAATCAGAATTTACAGATTGAAAACAATCACCTCTTGAATGGGTGGTGGAAAGTCAGATTAGGATGGGCCGAGCCCACATTACAGTGATAATGCAACATACAGGGGTTTCGTAATATTCAATTTTATTGTCAACAGAGAAACACATGCTTTTTGTTATTTTTCATTTTATTTAGTTCTATTGAGTTGTGTCCAACAAGCTTATAATTTCCTTTCATATTTCTTATAATTACATTTTCTTCTCATTTGACCTCGATGTGGCCAAACTTGAGTCCTCCTTTCATTTCAAAAAGCATTCCTCTACAGCAGAGACATGGATGTCTGCAGGTCCCATAATGTGACTTGTGCTCTATGTGCATGGCTTACTTAAGATGCCTGAACAGGTCAGTTAGAGGTGAATTGCTCACCCAAGTAGAAGTTGGCTGGGCCCAAGTGTCTCGGCTTTTTCCTTTGAGTCTGTTTGATTGGGTTTTAGCACTCTGTTAGCACCACAAGGCCCTCAAATGGATTGCTGTCAGGGCAGGCAGACACGGCAAGCAAAGAAAGTGACAGCGCTCTGGCTCTTGCTGTTAGTTGACCAGAGATCCCTTGTGTATCACCTCCATGTCTCCTCATCCATCGCCACCCCCCATCCCCTAACACGCACATGCACACCATTCCCTTGCCTCACCTTCGTTCACTTCCATCCTTAATCTCCATTCTCGCTCTGTCGGCCCTCTTGTGCCCCAGGAGGCAGTACAGGCTCTGTCAATTAGGCCTGAGTTATTGCTGAGATGTGGCCAACACACTTCACCCATTTGGACTCACTAGAGCCACAAGATGGAATCTTATTGACAGATCATTCCCTGTAATAATACCTGGTATTGGCAGGCCATTTTCAATGGTCATCGTCAGCTGGTGCACAACAAATTATTTGCAACAGTCCAAAAAAAGAAAAAAAAAACAAAGCAGGAAAACAACACAAAACACATGGGGCCTCGCTGCTTAATTTCATGGCAACATGGTCCGTAAACATTACTAGATGTTAGCCTGACAATATATCCCTTCCCAACTTTACGAAATGGACTCTGACAACTTAATTTTCTCATTCAATTTGTCACAGTTTGGCTTTGCTGCAGTGATATACATTACGCTCGCCTGCAGACGTAGCAGCTGGATCAGTTCCTTCATTTATCTGGCTTACTATTTCTATCTCCATACAGGCACCTGTTTCTTTAGAAACCTCATTCTCCTGTTCAACAAAACAGATAAAGCCAAACATTGCTATTCAAATCACTGACAAGGACGCATCTCTGTTCTCAGCACAAAAAAAAAAAAAAAAAATGAAAACACTTTCAGAGGGTAAACAGATCAACGCCGCTAACAGAAAATGCATCTCAGATTTGTAGAAAATTCATCTCAACCTCCAGCAAGAGGCCTAAGATGCAGGCTTCCTTTTCATGATTAATGACAAAAAATATTGAAGACATGCTCTTTTTCAGGCGTAAAACGTTGAGAATCTTATTTACAGACATCTGGATGAGGACTCATTCTGTTGTCTGGCCTTCTTTAATCCCATGAAATGCACCCTCCATCAAAGATAAACCTTTAATGGCAGAATATCTAGCCAGCTAAACCTATTATCCATACATTGACTGAGATAGTGGGCCTCGGAGAACTCAGACATGCCTCTAACTGCACACACCGGGGAGCCAATCTCATTTAATTTTCCCTCTGAATTGCTAAGGTGTGATTTCTATTGACACAGACGACAGCAGATGGAGTTGTGATTTAATCATGTCCAGTACCTACAAAAATACCATTAAAATTGTGGTTTTTAACTCAATATCTTAAGAATTAACTGCAAGGCTAAATAAAAAAAATACAAGAGAACCTTGAAAAAAATTTAACGTTGAATTTAAGAGAAATGTATTATTATTAACACTGATATTGTTTGTCATTTTTAATAATCTAAACCTTCTGAAGAATAATTACCATTTCAAAAAGCTGATTATCTCCCTTTCTTCTTCTGATAATGGCTTGAGCATGTATAAGCTCGTCTTACTCCTTTAAAACGACGTGGTCACCAGTGATTCTGTTTTAAACTTCATTCCAGTACTAATCCATCTGCCTCGAGTGATAAATCCTGAAGATCCAGTGCTAATCTCGCTCAACACTTAGGGAAGAGTTACCCCCTCTGATATAGCCACAAATCAGCCTTTCAGAAGCAATTATCGTTTGGACAACCCCACTCTGGTGTTTAAACACCCTGCAGATACTGGGGTGGGCGGGGGGCAAAAGGAAAAACTGGGCCAAAAGTGTATTTTTGCCTGCCTCGATGCGCTGTTGTGTATATGTGTGTGTTCTTTGAGACTTCAGGCCTTCATTGGAGAGAAAACTGATGAACAGAACCAGAAGGAGGAAAGAACATAACGGCGGCTATGGTTTGGTTTACGAGCAGTTTCCTTAAGAGAATAGAAACTTCCAGACACGTGTACAGTACGTACATGTGCATGCCATAACATAAAGTACATTTCCAAGAAGAAAAAAAAAATGTAGACATTTGCCTACTCTGAGAAAACCATATTGTTGAGAAAAAAAAAACACCCAACATGCGACCTCTTCAAGCAAAGACTGTTGTCTTAAAAGTCAAATAAAAATGTTGCTTTGATTTTTGATGAAAGTATTTTTTGTCCCATATGGCAGTCATTCCCAACCCCCGGGCCCGGGACCTGTGCAGGTCCGTGGGTCATTTGGTACCAGGCCACACAGAAAGAATAAATAACTTCCATTATTTCCGTTTATTTATTATCTGAGTCTGACTGATGTTTTATTTTGAAAAACGACCAGATTCCCTCCATTACATCCGTCTATGACTCACTCTCGACGCATGTCAAGGCCTCAAGACCACAGCTCACGTGACACGTCCCACTAAATTTAAATCCCCAAGCTAGCAAAATGCGAAAAACAAACATCTTTAGAAAGTTTCTTTAACGTTTATTCTTATTTTATGGGAAATACTACAGTTTTTATGCTGGTCTTATCATTTTATTTTGTTTTTATCTGCTACACCGTTAGATCGGTCCGTGAAAACATTGTCTGACACGAAACTGGTCTGTGGCACAAAAAAGGTTGAAGGCCACTGCTATGTGGCATTGTTGATAGGTAACATTCTTTCATCCTAGATTTTTTTTTTTGTCAATATCTGTAAGTCAACACCTCAAAAACTAAAACCAAGTCTAAAACTACAGATGCCCTTGTTAAACTAACTAAAACTAATCTGAAATAATCAAACAGACATACCTCCAAGAATGCTGGGATGATGAGTGGAGTGGTAAAAGTTTTGTTCGGGGGTCGTCTCCAGTAGCTTTCTCTTATAGGGTGCTAAATCAAACCAGGTCCATTAAATACACTCATTTCATTTGCACCTGCGAGTTGGCAAGGACTGTCGTATTAGATTTGCCAACAAGACATCGGATTATACAAGTAGCTCTCTAACGACCAGGTCCTCATTCTGAATCCTAATCTTCTGCAAAAATTAATGAAATGGAATACCTGTGTTAAGATGGTGCAAAGTCTACTTTTATTAGCCTCACCTCCACACTGTAGCATCCACTCATTAGCTGCCACTGCATAGAATTATGCCTCACAGCTCTGCTTTTTTTTTTCTTTTTTTTTTTTTACTGCTTTAACAAGGGGGTCTGGAGCAGCAACTTAGTCCCCTCACTGTTGCTGCTAATGCGCTAATCATTCACAACACGAGGCGCTGCAATGCACTGGAAAGTGGAGTAATTTGGGAGCTGCCGCTTAATTTGGATTCAGTCAAGCAACTCTACCAAAAAAAAAAGCGCCCGCTCTCATAGCCAAACAGTGCTAATAATCGCTACCCTCTGTGGCTCATGTCAGGTCACCAATCAGAGAGTGGCGCTCTGAGACGAACCCAGGCGCTGTCATTACTGTGCCAGTCACTGACTCTCCTCTCGCCCTCCTACATCCATTGTGCCCAGCACCTTCATAAATAATTCATAGAGAACATGTGAAGGGCACATCCTCAGCTAGGACTTTGCTTTCTCTCCATTTTATGACTGAGACACAAAGGATATGTTTAAGTCTTCTTCTTCCAGTAGGCATTTCTGAGCCGTGGAAGACCATATTAAAAAAAAAAAGTTAAATTTAATCTTCCACGTCCACTTCTTAAATGTCAGACAGCAAGCTGAACACTTTTGTTTTGTGCAACGTGCAGGGACTATTCTAGCCCAGATAATTACTCGGAAATTGTGAGTTACATCAGCGGCAGGTTTTGTTTGCAATCAACAGCAAAGCGATTTCATGTGTGGTTCCAAAACAAACTCGGGGTGCATATTTCATCAACACCTCCTGACAGATGTGAATCAGGGATGATGTCAAACCCAAAAATCAGTATTCTGTTAACAGTTCGCTTGTGCCTCATTAACGACGAGGCTAGGTGTTGCCATGACGACCCAGCGGAAAGGCCATCAGGGGTTCATAGTGTCAGCTCCCCCTGCTCTCAGCTCCCTACCACTTTAACCCGCCCCTCAGACACACGAGAGTGATCACCCCTTCGCCTAGATTAGTGGGCTGTAAGGTGGGAAGACCATATATCATATAGGTGTTTCATATATATGTGTCATATTTCCTGTAATAGTGAATGGGTTTAAGGGGTTCGGTATGTATCTGCCTGGCTGTCAGTGGCTACAGTGAGGCATGCTCCTCTTGAGCATTGGGCTTTAAGCGGCTGCCATGTTTCCAGGTAGAGAGGCCCCCTCTCTTCGATAATGGCACTCCAGCGAATGACCTTGACAGCCTGAAAGTGAGCACATTGAGTAGTGCACTTAAATGTATAATTATGCACTTGTTCTAGTGGAAGTGTCACTGCTCTGTAGGTTAGGATGAGAAAAAAAAAAGTTAGATAATAAAATAAATCCCCAGCTTTTTATTTATTTATTTATTTATTTTTTACTGTTCCTTTCTCAAATTCCCATCAAAACAATTAAGGGGCTGGCTTTGACACGCAAACATGAAAGAGAGCATCACTGCACTCATTAGGAGAGCACTTTGAAAAATACAACAGCAGAGGAGAGCGACACAACAAACGAACATTTTTTTCTAAAAAAAAAAAAAAAAAAAAAAAAAAAAAAAAAAAAAAAAAACCCCCCCCCCGCCTCCCTTTCCTTTTTTCCACCCCACCAAGTTCCCCAAAACTTT
>JBAMYA010047188.1:0-10556 GCA_037176975.1 Arrhamphus sclerolepis | reverse complement strand
CCCCCCCCCCCCCCCCCCCCCCCCCCCCCCCCCCCCCCCCCCCCCCCCCCCCCCCCCCCCCCCCCCCCCCCAAAACCTCAAATACATATCTGAGCAGAAGGCTAGCAACAGTTTATAAACTAGAGCTTAAAGTCTCACAAAGTTCATTGAGTGATGGATGTAGTTGTAATAATAGGGAAAACAATAGTGGACCTCACAGTTTGTTATATATTCTTTTATGTGCCACCTTGTGATGCCTGAAAGAGGAGTGAAAGACAGAGGGAGGAACATATTTGAAGGTCAGAGCTCACTCTAGCGTCCAACAAAAGTTTACTAAATTGTGTAAGATAAGAACATAAGAACAGCCCCACATCCCTTTCTTTATCGTTGTCTTACACTGTCTCACACACATGTTTGTACTACTAGTTATTCACCACTCCATATAAATCACGCTTTCTTAACAAACACCTTGACACTTTAACAATATCTGTTAATCTTTTTGATATTTGTGAGTAGTCAGTAAGGCCAGGACATGCAAGTCTCGTAGTTTAACTTTTTGAGCCCTGTGTACATACCCAGAAAATGATGGGTGCTGTTTGCACCACCAGTTCATTCAAATTTCTATTGCAAGCCATCATGCAAATATTTAATGATGTTGTATTGATTTTGTTATTTCATTCTTGTTGCAGTTGTTTACAGAATATACGCTAGAGCAACAGCAACAGGGTGACTACGTGACTGGACTGGAAGACCAACAGTATGGCTTGTATAATGTACATGAAGGGACTAAGTGAACTCCACTTCCAGAGAAAGCTGAGGTCTTTCATGGCTTGCAGCCAGATGCTGGAGATGTATACTAGTCTCTTTTGCCCAGCACTCTGTTCCTCTCTGCGGTCTGCTGGGGACCTGCATTGCAGCCAGTGACACAAACAAACTGAATAAAGTGATGGAGAAGGCTGCCTCTGTCATTAGGTGCAGACAGGAGACTTTTTAAAACTGGTGGAGAGGACGCTAAACAGCCTGTCATCTATCATCGTCAACCCAGACTATTCTTTCCTTCACACACTCGACAGACAACATAGGTCTTCCTCCTAACGACTCAAACAGCGCCAGCAACATAGGTGCCATTAAAGGATTTGAACAGCTCATCATCTCTGTGTGACAGTAGTCTGGACTCACTGCGTTACAACATTACTGTCATGAGTCATGTGACTTTCTCCATAACTACCACTGCACTCACACCTAAGTGAGACATGCATTTAGACACAAACACTGCATTCCAACTAGCCTGGCCACTCATATGCATTCACCTTTTATGCAGATTGGATCTAAAATTGTAATCTCTAAAGCTCTGCCTATGTAGGCCACTTTCTTTCTTTGACTGGTTGTATGGTTATCCAGTGGTGTCCAGAGGCAGGTTCTTCTGAATTCCTTTTGGTACGGTCCCCTAGAAATGACAGTTGAAGCTGGGAACCAAACTAATTCCTCATATTGAGAAGGACAAAAACAATTAGAAATGCTGCAGGCTATATCTTGATCATATTTTAATGTCATTTTACTGTTTGCATGGCTCACAGCCTGTACATTTCCTGGCTCGTATTCTTGATAGTTTAGTTTGATATTCCGGAAAACTTCACGACATATATCCTAAGATCAGTCGCAACATTAGTTAATAGTAAAATAATAATGAACAAAATATTAAGTTATCTTTGTAAAAAATTAAGAAACGCTTTGTTAATACACACAATATGAACTATGTTTCTTGTTTCTAAATATTAAAAAAATAATAGGCTACATATCTGAATAAGTTATAATACATCAGTTGATAGTGAACTAATTATTAACAAAATATTGTCAAATAATTTACCCACTGAATCATATTTATAGGTGCTGCACAAGTGTTTAATATTAGTTTTTTCTAACAATTATGTCACTATACTCTAATAATTTACAAATGATGCCCAACCTTTTTTTTTATGTATTTCCACAGCATTTCTTTATCATTTACAAACTACTCAACATTTTGTTCATAATTGTCATAAATAATTTAAAGATTTACATTATCACAAAGTGTCATCTAATATTTACATGAAACACTGAAACATACAATATTTCTGCACAGTTGAAGAGTTTTTTTTCATAGTTCTTTTGATGCTTTAGAAAACATTAGAATTTTCCAGGAGATACAAAAGCATTTTTCATCCTCGAAGATTCTGGATGCTTCATGACGGTTCGCCACAGCCACAGCTCATGTGTTTCTTGTTCTCGGTGGAGACAGTGTCCCATGTGTTGTCCTGTTATAGGAATGGTGTATCAGAGCTTTGCTAGGGGCCATATGGTCCTTGCACAGCTGGACTAAGTTCACATTGTTCACATTGCTGGTAGTTTTTCAGACTCATTTTGAGAGCGTGCTGGACTCTGGGCTGTCCTTTGTCACAGTCTTTCATGTTTAGAAGTGAGCTGAGCCAAAAGGTAAAACTGTTGATTCGCTAGCTTTCCTAGTCCCCTAATCCTTTCATTTCTTGTGTCCTTGTGTGTCTGTGATTTTAGGTCTTGTTCTGTTTGGTTTAATATTCTTTTTCACATTTGTCTATTTTCATAATTTGTCTTTTATTTGTTACTACTGAATGCTCATTTTGTTATTATTTTCTTACTCTGTTCAGCACTTTGGTCAGTGATAGCTCTGTTTAAATGTGCTTTATAAATAAATTTTACTTACTTACTTACTTGATTTACTAGTCAATGTATGTACTTTTTAACCCTCTCCTATGTTTATAAATTTTGAAAAGTGACAAGAATTACGGGGCAAATATAAGCAGTTGAAAGGAGCAACCTTTGAAGGGTGGCTGGCCTAACCGTTGGCGAAAGTCACCTCAGGCTCAGAGGAGTGCTGCGGGGGTGCTCAGGTATGTAATACAGGAAGGAGAGCAGAGATTCTTACGTTTACCAGTTACCACGACTGTTGTTTCTAGAACATAAACCAACAATATTTAGTGTATCCAAGCAGTACTCATAGAGCTTTACATGACTGGAAACATATAAAGGGCTCTGTTTGTAAGTGCAAGCCAGCGTTGCAGAACACGTTGCTCTCATGAGTGGTGCTTTTACGCATTCCATCATGCTGACACATTGTGTGTACTCAAAAGCTGATGCGGCGCTGTGCTGCCTCCATTCAGGTCATCATGCATTTTTCAAAAACACAATTCAAAACAACATTCTGTTCAATTCATCATTCTTTACACTCACCACTTTTCTCTTATAGCTAAGAAACTGTTCCAATGCTGAGGTCAATGTTGTTCAGTTATGGTCCAAAGGACAAAGAAAAAAAGGGGTAAATGCAAAGAAAAAGGAAGATTTTTATTATTATTTTTAATGGAACTATAGGAGGTATGTAACTTTACAAATTAGAAGGCTCTTGCAAAATTATTTAAAACAGATATATCGCCATATTGATCTGTCACAAAATACAAAAGTGTGATTTATTTATTTTTTTTTGGCATTTCCAAGATAAATATTTTACCAATTTTTCTTTAGATGTGATTCCCTGTTAACCGCCTTGAAAACACAAACAGACATCATAGAGTTAACCGTTACTGGGGGCTCATAACAGAGCTCTCTGGAGCACTATAATAAAAAGACATTTTGTATGATTAATAAGTTTTTCCTCCAGCCTGTGGAAAAATGACACCTCAGCTCAGTCAAGTTTTCAATCCATTAGAAATTATGGATTTTCCTGGAACGGCGGGGAGAAACAAACAGAGCTTGAGAGTGAAAAGCAGAAAAAGACAGATTCTGATGAGACCGATGAAAGCAAACATTGAGCAACAAATAGAAAAGGATAAAGTTGTCTCTCATCAGTAACTGAAAAATGTTACTGGAATGTGTCTGAACTTCTTTCATAAAACCTATTAAATGAGGACTTTATCTAAAATTTGAAAAATACTTTTGTTAGAAATATTTCCATTCAGGCAACAGCTGATTCAGCAAAGCTTTGTGCTGCTTCCTGTCTTTTTAAGTAGTTCTATCATCCTCAGCTTGATGTTTTGATGCTTGGTGTTTTCTGCCAGGTTTTGTATTTTACAGTTGCCTTCAGTATAAATTTAATTTAGTATTAGTTTATGCCTCGTTATATTATACATGGCTGGGTATTTTTAATGTATTTGATATATACAGGTTTATATTTGCCTGGGAGGGCGTGATCTTTTTTTTTTTTTTTTTCGTTTTGTTTACAACCATAGCAGACATCCTCATAACAATTCTTGTTCTTGCAACGATCTCTTAAATAATCATTGTGAAGAATAAACTGAACATCAACTGAACCTCTTACTGGTAGTCTGAGGCTCCAGTTCAAGACAAAAAAATTCCAAACAGAAATGCAGTTCATGAAATGCATCTGGCCTCAGGAGCTCTTCCTCTCTGATGTGACCCTTTATCTTCTGTGTCGGCCGCATCCTGTCTCCTGTGGCAGTGATTGATTTGGAGACACAGTGGAGTGTCGAGCCTCACTTTCTAGAGGGAGCCATTCAGTGAATGCAACAATGAAAAACAGTAAGCCAGAATTTAAGACGCTCAGAGACTGACAGCGCTTCTGTTAGTTAAAGTCAAACTATGTCCTGCAGGTGTGACAGGTTATCTTTACTTGTGTAAATTCTGTGCATGTGTCAGTCTTACACAAAAGGGTGATCTTTTGGTTTCAGTTCTTACAAAAGAGAGGAAAATTTCACGATGAGCTGATGCTCTTAACGCTAGTGCTGTCAAGAGATTAAAAAAATGGAGAGATTAATTAATTATCATCTGTAATTAATTGATCTAATTAATCTATTTTTATTGTGGCAGATCAAAAGACTAATATATTACAATAAAAGTGGCTTTATAAAGTAATTTATTGCTTTTAACAGACTTGAATAAATGTAGTCCTTGCCATTTACGTTACATAGTATTTGAGACTAGGCCCAAGTCCTGAATGCAACCTTTATTTTCGACCACCAGGGAGGAATGTTGCTGTGTTCTTTTGTCAAACTCTAAATAATTAGAAAATAAAACACCTGGTCCACATAAAGTGCTGTACGTTAACACATCAAAAAACAGAGCATTTTTCCTATGCTTTTACTCTGCTTCAGATAATATAAATTGTTGAGGTTCCACTCATCACGAATAAGGTGTCTGGTCACGCTCAAATAGTTGTGGTTGCCAGCTGAGGTTATCGCTATCCACTTGCCAAGAACATTAATCAACTTTTCGGTCGCTGACTTGCTCCTCTCCTCGAATTTAGTTTAGCGAAGAACTTTGTTGTGGCTTGCTAAATTGCTAATGTCTTCATTGCTAACAGTAACTGTGGCTGCACTCGCGACTTGGTGCTTTGAGTTGATGTCGATAGGCTAAACTTGAGCTGCTTCTGCTTCATATCACTCTACGTTTATCAATGGTATCGTCAGAGCGTTTTTGAAATGTAGATTTTCAATTCATTAAACCGGCACCTCGGCTGGCCTGGGAACGCCTTGGGATCCTCCCGGAAGAGCTAGAGGAGGTGTCTGGAGAGAGGGAAGTCTGGGCGTCCCTGCTCAGGCTGCTGCCCCCGCGACCCGGTAACAGATAAGCGGAAGAAGATGGATGGATGGATGGATAAACCGGCTACTCTCACATGCTCCACCATTTTCATGCCTCGCCCTTCGCTCTTCTTCTTGACCTCCGAACTACTACATAAGCCGATGAGCTTATGCTAAACAAGCCCAAACACAATGACAGCAATAAATGTCCACTTCAGGGTGTGACTGACCATTGTTTTTCACTCCCAGCAACTCAAGCACAAGAAGCCCAATGCATAAAAATGCATTTTACAAAATAGGCAACTCGCATACAAAAACGGTAATGTTAGAGATTAAAAATTAGATTAACACTATTAAAAAAAAAACATAAAACGCTCAATATGACTACAATTAATTAATTGCAATTAACGCAATACTTTGACACCCTACTCAAAGCTATTATTCACTGAAGACATTGCTCTTGTAGTCACACCTGATATCTGCAGACATATTGTACAAAGTATTCTGTAACAAGTATAGATTAACTGATGTCATGTGCCATATCTGTAACTTGAAAAATATTTGCTTTTCCTGTCACACAATGAAAAAAAAAAGGACCATTGGAATTGTTGTTCACTGGGGCCTTGTGAACAAAGGTGGGATAACAAGGCATTACTGCTCAGCAGAGCCCACCATTTCAGAGTTCAAACAGTTCATCTCTTATTGGTGGATGTGCTGCTGGAGAAAGCAAATTGGGAAGGTCTCAAATCCGCAGGGAGGCAGTGGTCTGTAACAGCCATACCACCAGTTAAATAAGGCAAATGGGAGCAGGCAAAGTCTAGAATAACATGATGCTGGAGGTAGAATAAAAATAGATAGAGAGCTGAAAAACCTGGGCTGAAATAGTATGGTAAATAAACAATCTCACTCACTGACCTCCCTTTTACCACCACTAGTCCATTTGGGGAAAAATTAGTCACTGATTTTCAAATAGACAGGCTCCTCAGGCTTCTGCAGCTTTATTGTTCCTCAATCCCGTCAGTAAAGTAGGATCACAACAAGATCAGCTCTTTCGGGTTTTTATGGATGACATCACCAACATCAGTGTGGTAACATCCAGATTGTCTGTAGTTTAGTGTGCTTTTCAATATTCTTGCTTTAACTTGTTGTAAACATGCATGTTCTCCTTAGTAGTAATGAAAAAATAAAACCAAGCAACATAGTAACACAGAAGACTGTCATAGTGATTATGTAGGAATGACAGATTGTCATTAACATATCATGAGTGCAGCTGGTAGAGAAGTAATGGATTCCTTTCCCTCTGCTCTTTGCATTTTGTGCTCAGCGTGGCTATCATCAATTTCTAACAGAAAACATTAACATTTGAACTTTGATTAAGGAAAGATTGTCATGAACACATCTGCCACTCTGCCACTCTGTACTGGTGGATGAATGTCACCTCTTTTAATTAGCCTCTAGTATGGGAATCAACTATCTATTTTGTGACTTGCCTCCAAACCGGCTGTCCACAAGGGAGACCAGATGTTTCTCACAGCATGATTAACTCATGAGGCTTGTCTGGATTGTGAAACTACAGGATGAGATTTTTTTGGGAGTTTTTTTTTTTTTAAACCAAGAAGCCAGAATTAAATGAATTAAATGATTGACGTGATTAGAGTTAGCCCTCTGTTTATTTTCTCTCTCTTTTAAAAGGTATTTAAAAACTTCTTTCTTTTTTTTTTCTCTAGTACAAATGTAATTGTAGTTCAGAATTACTTCCCACAATGATGCTATAATTCGCACTTTCTTTTAGGTAAATGAAAAGAGTAAATAGAGGCCAATATTTCATTATCCTAAGAATATATTTTGTGGTAGGTCAGTCACAAGGTGATTCATCATTGATGTAGTATTCACATTGTTTACTGGTTTAAACATCCATGCTGGCAGAAGGTCATTGTTTTGTGTACTAAGGATTTAGCAATCCTGCAAATATAGATTATCCTTAATCCTCTCCACTGTCCTCCACAGAGTCAGAAACAGATACACTTCTAATAACAGAAGTGTCAAATATAATTTTGTTGGACTTAATTCTTACTAGCGGGTCCTTACCAGTTTATAATATTAGGTAAATCCAACATCAAATAAACAACACATGTTACAGGGTTATTACGTATTCAATAGAAACTAAGACAAATTTCAGAAGTGTCTCTGAAAACCTAACGACGCCCTGTTGTTTAATCACTTGTTCCACTTTCAGCAGCAGTCAATTGAAACAACTGTTTCCTGAATGACATTACCAGACAAGCTCTCACTTTATCGTTGAGGAATTTTGTCCCCCCACTTCTTTACAACTATTCTTCAGTTCTTTGAAATTGCAGGTATATGTTTAGAGACAAACCACTGCAATCGCATTTCAATCAGGCTGAGGTCTGCATTTTAAATGGGCCATTGGAAAAAATTGTCTTCCTTTTCAGTTGTCTTGCTGTATATTTGTTTACTGTTGCATGACCCATTTTCATACAGTTTTTAGGTATAAACCAGAAAACGTGACATTTGACCATAAAACACTTTGGTAGATACAAACAGAGGAGTTTTTTTTGTTCGTTTTTTTCCCCCAAACAGAACAATTATGATAAAGCATCAACGTTGTGGTTTCATCAATCTGACAAACATTGTTCCAAAAGTCTTGTGGTTTGTTCAGATCCAATTTTGCAAACCTAAGCTGTTCTGTGGTTTCTTCTGAAGAGCATGGTGTCACGCTTATGTCAAATGCTGAGAGTGAATATAAAATGCAGGTTATATCATTCTCGTGGACACGTTAATTGGCCATGCATCCAAGGGAGAGTCTGCTTTGAACAAAAATAATAGGCCACTGGTCATATCATAATCTGATGCATGTCCTCAGGAATACAAACATTTTCTGGTGTTCCTACTCTGAAAGTCATGGACAGTTGTTGGTACTCAGAAATTAAAAACATGCACACTAAACATCTTCCCACTTATAACCTTTTCACAACCCTTGAAAGATATTCAACATGTGAGGTGTCACTTCATCCATTTTTCGCTGCAAAAAGTCATCTTTTCTTTTTTTGTTTAAACTTTCTCATACATTTGTACTGGGAAAGATCAGGTTCAGTCCAGTTCACAGAGCCTCTTCTTCTACACTGTGCTGTATCTGTATTAAACTTGCAAAGAAGTTGTTTTGCATTGTCTAGCTGGAAATGTGTACATCCACAGTGGACAGAAAAGGTGCTGTTTTGAAGGCAGTATACTTTAGTAGTATGCTTTAAAATCTCAGTGTACTTTTCTGACCTAATTCTACCACCACAAAAATATAAATGATCTTTGACGGGGGTCACTGACACAACACTAAACATCAAAATAATCCTATTTTGGCTCTTGGCCATTTTTTAGTTTTTGTTTTTGCAGACCAGTTAGGCTACCCCCTTGAAGGGGACCTATTATACAAAAATCACTTTTAGTGTCCTTTTGTATTTCCATTTGGGTCTCTCCTGCTCCTATAAACACTCCAAGCGGTTAAACAAACCGCCCATCCATTTTCTGCGAGTCAGTGGAACGATTTTGGTGTCAGGAATCATGAGCCATTTGGATATCACCCATAGTGTGACATCAGTTTAAGGAAGACCCGCCCTGGCAATGCCCCTCACCTATCAAGCCCTCCCAGCACCTCCACCCACTAGATTAGTAGAAGATCCGCCGTTTTGGGTTTGCTGGTTTTATGAGCACTGATGCCAAATGAAATGTTGTCTATAGTTGAATTCAATGTTATGTTATCCTCTATGGAAGCAGCCAGTGAGTAAAAGCCTATAGTCTAGTCTAGTCTAGGCTAATGTTAGTTGCCATAGCCTCACTTTATAATGTTACCCAAAGTTAATGCATATTTCCTGTGGAACGCTACACCAGAGCTGAACCACTGTGGGTCCCGGCTGCACCGGAATCACAGTTACGTTTAGCTTGTGCTAAATGGCAAAACACGAAAATGTATGTCTAAAGTGCTCAAACCACAGAGCAAAGAAACTGATGTGTTTGTTTGGTCTTTAAACTCAAACAGACAGAAATCTGATGGGACCTGATGGCATTTTCCCCCTTAAAAGAAGTCCCCACTGCACAGCCCAAGGCTCCTAAAAATCCACAACATCCCAGTACCACACGCTCCAGGACCCCCTCAAATCTTCCTTGTCCAGACCCTGACCAGTCAGAGCTCATTAGAGAGCACAAGGAGGACTGGTTCATTATTAAGCAGGTACAGCACCAACTGTAGATGACGTTGTTCAGCCGTCTCAGGGTCTTATTTAAGTACTAGTCTGACGGATGCAGTTCTTGGGTCATGTGACTGGGAAGTGTACAGAACACCACCATTGCAGTGTTTACAAACAGCAACACAGCAACCATCTAGTTACTTCAACAGTTATTACAACGTTCCATTTTTTTTTTCTTTTTTCATTTTATATTATTGGCAATTGGAAAACAGCACAAATAATGCACTACTGCCACCAGGTGGTTTGGAGAGGTAGTTTACTATGTGGATGTATCTTACCTGGGGCATCGCCCAAATTACTTATTTGGATATTTGTTCTAAACAAGCAGAAACCTGTTTTTCTCTATGCTTTTTTTTTCTGAATGAAAGCATTAGAACATAAAGTAATTAAGAAAAGGGCAGACTTGAGCTGAAAAGACAAAGTGTTAACACTCAATTATCTTATTTAGATTTCCATCAAATTATTCTATTCATTAATATAACTCTAGTACCGCTGACATTTGAAAGTCAATGATCCATGCTCGCTACAGCAAAAATTAGGGGCTGCTGGCTGTAAATTTTGTACATTTACTCATTCATAACAGAGCAAGATGATGGCTTCATCATAATATATTATTTTAATTTCCCAATGGCTCGGTGCAGGTATGAAGATCCCCCATTGTTTAATCAGTATATTGTGTTGGAGTTAAGGATTATTCTTTCAGGCAATCTGCTTTAACAGCTCCAAAGTAGACCTTGGCTCAGAGCCAGCCTTCTTAATCAATATATATATA
>JBAMYA010047187.1:0-10556 GCA_037176975.1 Arrhamphus sclerolepis | reverse complement strand
TGATCAGCAACATTGCTGTTATGTATGATCTGACCTAGAGGAAGCATGTAGAGGTTGAATAATAGTGGTCCAAGAATCGACCCTTGAGGGACTCCACAGGTCAGTGGAATAAAGTCAGATTTATTCTCACCAATGGAAACAACAAAATTCCTGCCTTCAAGATAAGATCTGAACCAACTGAGAACTGGACCTGATAACCCCACCCAGTTTTCCAGTCTGTGCCCAAAAAAGTGTCCCACAAACTGTTTGTCTATGCATGCATGGGCTGTGGTGCTCTGCCTTCCACTCCTCCTCCCTCTCAACCCCTCCACCCTGCCTGCGCTCACGTTTTTTGACACAACACAGCATGCGTAAGTGTGCCAAATACAACAATCAATCAGAGAACTGAACAACATGCATTTTGATTGGCTGCTGGGCCTCCAGCTAAGCTATGGCATCCTGGATTTTATTTTTTTTATTTTTTAAACAGATTTTATTAACAAACTGTCACACAGAGGATCATCCATGCACGTCAGCAATTAATACAACTGAAATGAACAGTGAACCAAGAACAAAGCTAGAGGGCAAGACTACCACATCCATAAAGAACTATAAAAAGAACTGTGTCCTTTTAGATTGTTAATGTTGACAAGTTAAAACCATCTTTAACCCCCCAAAAATGTTAAAAATATTATAGCTATGACAAAAAAAAATGTTCATGTTTTACTGTGACTTGTTGTAAACTCAGTATTCTAACATTTAATAATACAGGACAAAATGGATTTATGTAACGTGGCAAAGCATTTAAATCATGAAGTTATTTTGAGAAGTGATGGCCTATTTCAACAAAGTGATGCAGCTTTCAGGTATGATGCTCCTCACACTTCCTGAATACCTGAAGTCTGCTCAAACTGTCAGGGCATAAAAATCAGGGCTGAAAACATTATTATTTACTGCCATGTACACATAATTATTATACTCTTTTAACCTTTTATTCCTGTCTTTTAATTTTTTATTCTTGTCTTTTAAATGTTTCTTGTCTTTTTAAACTATGTTTTCATGACTTTTCTCCCTCATAAAGCACATTGAGTTGCCTTGTGTATGGATTGCACATCTTGCCTTGCCTTAGAAACAGAAGGAAGTTGTTTTCCAGTTCTAAACATATTTATGCTGTATGCATAAATATGCAAATATGACAATGCAAATGGTCAAATATGCAAATTAGGCATTTAGCAACTTCTAGCGCATTCTAGCCAATATTGACTTTCCGGTGAAGCTGAGAGGGACGAGGAGAGGAAAAGGGAGCACTGAAGTCTGCTTGTGCACAAAGAAACATTTGGTGAGGTGTTTATTGGGCACAGAATAAATATCCGCCTACTCAGACTGAATTATTTTAGCTTGAATGTGATTTTCCTTTCAACATACAAGTGACCCACTCGCATATGTGTCTCTGTGCTCAAACTCTCCCGCTGCTCGCTCAGGATTATGGCACTAAAATAGCATCACACTGTACCGGTGGGGGCA
Organism: Arrhamphus sclerolepis; assembly: GCA_037176975.1. Classification (NCBI taxonomy): domain Eukaryota; kingdom Metazoa; phylum Chordata; class Actinopteri; order Beloniformes; family Hemiramphidae; genus Arrhamphus; species Arrhamphus sclerolepis. The sequence continues at coordinate 9,053 of JBAMYA010047187.1, read as the reverse complement.
GGATTATATTAATTGATCAACTTGCATGAGCAATTCTTGACTTGCAGTGAAAAGTTGTTTGCTGTTGCAGGACTGCTGTTCCACGACTGTCTAAACAGTTGTCTTATTCTAGTTTCACATTGTTTGCAGTCTTATACCCACATATGCCCACACTGCCCGACGTGAAATCAATAGATAATTAATTGACTGCATGTTACAGCGTGGAATTAAACAGAGTCGGAGCTACGACAGAAATAAAACAATGTGTTTCAATAGAGTTAAAAAAAAAAACTTAACTTGTGTGCAACCCGTCTTTGGAAAATGACAGTACAGTACCTCATTGTAGAGAGAAAATGCCTTAATCAACAGGTGATTAATAAAAATGTTCCTTGAAGAAAAAAATAATTTTAATTACACATTAGGAAGTGGTGGCCAGACAGAGATTCAAAATACAGTTTAAAAAGAATGTTTCAAAATCCTTCCTGGTCTATGACCACAGTGACAACTCAGGAACTCTGAGTCTTTGACGCTTTACTTCTCTATCTAATGAATATTTTTTCAGTCTCTTTTATTTATGTGTTTTTATTTCTTTATTATTACAAGTCCAAGTATTTTGAGCTCAGACACACCATGAGTAGATTAATTTTTAAGCATCTGTGTGTTTATGTACCAGTGTGTTTTCCTCTGGACTTCACAAAAGCAAAACAAAAATGATCAGGGACAGAAAATGAAAGCAGCTTTTTGTTTTTAGCACTTTTTATAACAAAATTTAGGAAAAACTGTACTCCTGTCAAAGATCATCTCTCTGTCTATTCACATGTGTTGTTTGGCAAGAAATTTCCAACTACGTGTGAAACATTAAAACTTTTTTTTTAACTTTGTCACTATAATTGTGAGCGGAATTGATGTTTACTCTGTTATTAAATAGCTAGTAATAAATGTATGATAAAATTTTAAACTTTTCCCTTAAAACATTCATAAACTTTTCAGAAATAGCTACTTTTATCAAGTGAAATGAATTTGAGATGCAGCTTTCTCCTATTTACTGGATTAAATGTCCTGCCCTAATGACGATTGATTTGAAAGTGTCTGTTTATAAATATACACAACAATGTAACAAACAATCCCCAACAAAGGTATAAAATTCTCCGACAGAATCGCTTACCAGTGTTGAAGCTGTTTCCCAGTCCAGTGTTGTAGAAACTGCAGGGATAGAGAGAGCACGGGGTTGGAGGTCTTGGTGCAGCAATGCCACCTCCTCTGCCCTCAGCGCGTGGGTTGTCCTGGTAAGAATATCCAGTAGGGCTGGTTTGGCTGAGTGAGTAATGCTGAGACCGTTGAACTTATGATGAAGTGTTTTGAGAAACAGGATATTTATTTGAGTTCTGGGAAATGTTGACGTCTGTTGATGAGATTATCAGAACAAGATAAGCAGCCAAGAATGCACTCAAGTGTGTCTGACCAAGAAAGGAGGTAATATGGCGCAAGTTATGGAATGTTTTGTTCTCATGAAATGAAAATGAAATGAAAAATACTTTATTTATCCCAGAAGGGAAATTCAATATTGTAGTAGGGCTTTTTATATTGTTTTTTTTTGTTTTTGTTTTTCCTCAACAGTAAAAAGAAAAATGTCATCTACTAAAAGATTAATTTTATGACCTACCTGAAAACCCTTTATATCCAGATTTTGCAGAATCACTTAAGCTAAGGGCTCAATTGTTAGAACAAAGAGTCCTGGAGATAAAGGACATCCTTGTCAACTTGATCTACCCAAAGGAAACATAGATGGGATCTGTCCATTGATACAAAGTTTGGGGTTTATGGTTGAATGTTTTAACCCAATTCATAAAGGATGGGCCAAAGCCAAATTTGGCTAATACTCATTCCAGACCCATTCTAGCCGATCGAAGGCTTTTTCGGCATCTAAGACCCCTGTTATACTGGGTTCCACTTCTGATTTTGTTAAATTAATAATATTAAAGAGCCTGCATAGATTGTTAGCTGAGGAGCGGTTTAAAATAAATTCACTCTGGTCTAGTTTGTTAATCGCAGCCGAGTCTGTTAGCCAAAGCTTTGGAGATCAATTTATAGTCAGTATTTAACAAGGAGATAGGAAGACATGAAGAACATTTTAATGGATCTCTATTCTTTTTGTAGATCACAGTCATTATGGTGGTAGAAAATGAGTCTGGGAGGGTTTGAGTCCTGGAGGTCAGGTTAATGACATCCATAAAGAGAGGTAGAAGGAGATCTTTAAATTCCTTATAAAATTCAGGAGGGAATCCATCCTCTCCTGGCGATTTATTAGCTTGTCATGAGCCCAAAGCTTTCTCAATTTCCTTTTGTGTGAAAGGAATTTAAAGACAATTTTGGTCATCCTATTCCAGTTTAGGCAGTTGAACCCGAGAAAAAAGTCATCAATTTCACCTTGGTCATCTGGCGTATATAAAAATCCTTAAACGCATCACTGATTACTTTCAGATTGTACAATACAGAATCTGTGTTTGTTTCAATTGAGTTAATCACTCTGGAACTTTCCTCTTTTTTAAGTTGCCAAGATAGAATTTTATGTGCTTTTTCACACAGTTCGTAATATCTGTGTTTAGATCTCAGTGTTTTTTCTCAATTCTATGAGTACATAATGTGTTATATTTTAATTTTTTAAATGAGCCATTGGCGTACATCGTTAGATTTTAATTGTTACATAGTCTGAAATTAGAAAAAGAATTCTCTTTTCAAGTCCTCTAGTTATGCATTGTATTTATTTTTTATACCTTTTGTATATGAAATGATTTGTCCTCCTTAAAAAAGCTTTAAGTGTGCCCATTAGAACAAAGTTAGTAGTAGAGGAGACAGTTTGTGTCACAAAATAATTTAATTTGATCTCTTGTTAATCTGCAGAAATCTGGCTTTTTGAGGTTAGTTGGATTTAGGAATCAATGATATATGTTAACTCTTTTCAGCATACAAATTGAGAGGATTAAAGGTGAGTGGTCTGATAATATCCTAGACAAGTATTCAAATTCTACTGCTCTATGAATTATCTCTGTTGATAATAGAAAAAACTCAATCTGTGTCAATGAGTCATGGCGACCAGAGTTATAGGAATAATCCCGTTCCTGTGGGTGAATTGGTTTTAGATACTGATCAGGTGGACTTATCTAGAAGTGGATCCAAGCAAAAGTTAAAATCACCACCGAAAAGAATATTATGTTACCCGCCGGACACCTTCAAAAATATATCTTGGATGAATGAATCACCATCAAAATTGGGGAGCATATAAATTTAAGAGAGTCCAGGGCTCTGAATAAATCTGGCAATTTATGACAATATATCTCCCCAATCCATCAACAATGGTCTCTCCAGTTGTTTGAGGGTACTCATGTCTTAAAATTGCCATGCCACTGGCTTTAGAATTAAAAGATGATGATATTACATCTCCTACCCAATCTATCTTCAGTTTCTTATGCTCAAGAGCTGTCAAGTGGTCTCTTGTATGAAGGCAATATCTTTTTTTTTTTTTTTTAAATGTGTGTGGACTCATCCTTTTGACTGGCCTGTTTAAACCATTCACGTTAAAGCTTACAAATATAACTATTCTATTCATCAACAGTATGTATTTTTACAGAAAAGCTGCATCCTCCATAATACAAAATCAAATAAGTGGTGCACTGACAAAGAAAGACAGAGAGAAACAAGAGAAGGAAAAAAAACAAAAAACTGAGTGCCTACTCTTAAACTTTGAACATTCAGCACCATCTGACCCCTTATACTGACTATAACGCCTTTCGGGTTGTCCAGGGCTCTGTTAGAGGACTGTAGAAACATTAACATTACCGACTTGCCTCCATAGGTGATTGGACCCTTTTCCTGGATAGCTGTGAAGCGATATAAAGGATTTTAATCCGGTCCTGAGATCTGAGCCGCCGAATGAGAACGGGTCATGACTTGTGGTCAGCAGGCGGCCAGGGTCCTGAAGTGTAGTGAGTTTGCTCAATTAGCAATGCATCAAAGTACTCAAAGTACTTCGATCCTAGGGTTGTCGGTATCCAGTTAACAGAGAAGTTGACAGAATCATTCTCCTCGCATCCCTGTCACAGATGATTAATCTGCGAGAGAGATGCGCAATAATGTTCGTATAATGGATTTATACACAGAGCCCCTGAACGCACGTCTCTTTACCTTTGTCGTATCACGTGACCCCCAAAGATCCCTATATAATTAGTTTCCTGGTGTATTGCAAAATCTGGAAAATGTCGGCAGTGATTTTGGCCATTGTGAGGCTGCCTGGCCTGTGAGAAGGTATATGTCACGCAGCCAACAGTCAGACTCAAGTGTTATGTGTGCAAAATTGCAAAATGGATAACATTCTTGATCAAAATCGCAAGCTGGTTGTGGTTGCCGAGCTCCTTCGCAGGATGGGTTACAACTGGGAGAAGCTGTCAGCTCAGCTCGGTGAGAATGGACAACAAATTTGGCTATTTGGAAATTCGCCAAGAGTTGACTGGACAGACTACATCACACTGCATTACACTACACCCCCCCTTGACTTACTGTTGTTGGCGCCATTCCCCTTCCATACCTCCGTTACAACGCTGCATGCTGGGTTGGATACTTTGCGCCTATGAGACAGCGATTGCCCACTAGTCTGTCCTCCCCCCTCACCCTTCCACATGAGCAAGTCTCTCAAGTTTCAGTATGTTGTAAATTGTCTGAGTATGTTGCATTATATGCTGAGGTTTTGTTTTGTTTTTTGGAAACCCACACTGTCCCCCTTCACAAGGCATAGTTTGGGAATTACTTTTTTCTCCTCTTACTGCCTCATATCATCTCTTTCTTATCACACTGACCTTTGGCCACTGCCTCAGTCACCCGTTCCTGTCTATCCTTGTGTACTGAAAATAATTTTGTTGAGCCAGGACACTGGTTCGAAGTTTCTTGAATCTTAAATCTCTCCAAAAGAGGATATCCAGTCCACCGCCCACCACATGGCCAGCCTTCTTGATGATTATGTCGAGTCTGTAGGTGTACCTCCCCGTTGGACCCCAGCCCCAGGAGATGATGGCGTACATGATGGTACTGGCCACCTCAGACTCATAAAACATCCTCAGCATCGTCCCACAGATGTTGAAGGACCTTAGCCATCTCAGGAAGTAGATACGGCTTCGGCACTTTTTGAAGACGTGATCCAACTGTTTAGTCCAGTCCAGTTTTACAATCCAGAAACACCTCCAGGTATTTGTATTCGTCCACCATGTCCACAGCGGCGGCCCCTTGGATGGTGACAGGACTAACAGGATCTGGGGTCTTCCTCAGGTCCACAACCAATTCCTTGGTCTTTGTCATGGTAAGCTGCAGGTAGTTCTTCATGCTCCAGATCACAAAGTTGTCCACAACAGTCCTATACTTCCTCTGGTCTTCACCAGTGATGCATGCAACCACTGCAGAGTCATCAGAGAACTTCTGAAGGTGGCAGCTCTCAGTGCAGTAGCTGAAGGCTGTCGTATAGAGCGTGAAGAGGAAAGTCTCTTGTGGGGTCACAGTGTTGCTGATCACGAGGGTATAGCTTTGCAGCTAGGGACAGGAACGATGCACAACATCTTCCATGACACGGGGACCCTCTGCAGACTCAGGCTCCTGTTGAAAACCTGCTGCAGTACTCCACAGGGTTGAAGGGACAGACCTTCAGGGCCCCCCGGCGCTGCTGACTTGCCTGCATGGAGTTTTGACAACTGTCTTCTGACTTACTTTGTGCTGAAGCTCAGTATGGAAGTGTCAGGTGGAGGTTGGATTTACATGAGGCCATCAGAAGGGGACAGGAAGGGTGGCTGCCATTCTGCTGTCTGTTGGGAGGTGGGTCGGCCTTGTTACACTGAAACTATTGAACAGATCTCATTAGTTCTCTCCACATCACCATTCCACCTTTGTCTGGTTTTGCGGCTCCTGATGTTCTTCATGCCACTCCACACCTCTCTCATGTTGTTTTGCCTCCTCCTATATTCATCTTTGGCCTTCTTAGTCTTTGATCTCAGCTTATGTTGAATTTCACACACCTCTTCTTTGTTGCCAGCTTTGAAAGCCATCTTATCATATGGGAGGGCTTTAATGTCCCTAGTTACCGATGGCTTGTTGTCTGGGTAACAACTGATTGTCCTGGTTGTGACAGTTGTGTCCACACAGAAGGTAATATATTTGATGATGCGCTCAGTGAGCCCATCTATGTCATCTCCATGGAGCTCACGCAGTTGCATCCAATCTGTCACCTCTTCAGTGTCTCATTGGCCTCCTAGGTCCATCTCCTCACAGTCTTTTGTGTAGGGGGCTGACTTTGAACCAGGGGGACATAGAAAAGTGAGAGGTGAGTCAGGTTGTGGTCTGACCTGCCCGGGGGGGAAGAGGGCAGAGGTGTATGCCTCTTTGACATTAGCATACAGCTGGTTTATTGTTCTTCCTTCCCTAGTGGGACCATTCATATATTGGGTGAAGCTGGGGAGAGTTTTATTAATTTTTGGGGTGGGTTGTGCCACCAATCATTAATAAGAACAAGCCTTCCCCCTTCACGCTTACTCCTCATCATGTCTCTGTTCGCTTGAACTGTGTGGAAGCCCTTAAAGATCACGTTGTCATCAAGAACATCCTGGTGCAGCCAAGTCTCCATAAAGCACATTAAAGTACATTCCCTATACTCATCTTGACTCTGGACCAGTGCTGTCAGTTCATCCATTTTATTCCTGAGGGATCTCATGTTTCCATGATGAGAGAGGGGAGGCAGTCTCTTTCTCCATAGTTTCTTGTTCCCTCTGCATCCTCTGTGTTTTTCACCATAACTCCATCAGTATATCCACAGATCTCTGCAAGATAACAGCTGATTTCAAGTTGATCAGCTGATCCGTGGTGTAAACAATGTGGGCCATGTTCTGTTGCTCCACAACGTCAAAAACAAGTTGCAAAAACAAGTTGTAAGGCAGTGATGTTCAATAAAAAAAAAATCTGTAAAAATCTGTAAAAATCTGACCCCAGCATGGCTACAGTACTTATTTTAAATTATGGAAAAAAAAATCCAAGCAAGAAGAGTTAAAGATATTAAAATAGAATTAAAAAGTAGAAAAAAATTCTGGAGCATTCCTGACAGGCTTCTGTCTTCTGTCTGAAACCCAAAATAAATGGATCATATATTGACTACAAGGGCTATTTGATTATTTCAGTGTTGTTTTTGTTAGTTTAACAAGCTCATCCATAGTTTTAGTTTTTCGAAAAAAATTGGTTAGAATTTTGTTTTAGTCTTATAATACATATAGTTTTTGAGTTGTTGACTTACAGATATTGACAAAGCTGGTAACCAGAATGCAGTGAGAAATAATGGACTCATCAACATCAAAAAACAAGGCGACATTTTTAAGACAGAGGAGGTAGCAAGTTTAAGAACCCAACCTTGAAAAATAAAAGCCAAAATTAAATAATGAATTATAAAAAAAAATAAATAAATCAACAGATAATGAGAAATTGGTGTGTGTGTTGGGGGGGGGGGGTGCGTTCTATGAACGTCCTCAGACCATGCATACACACAAATGACAGGAGCCAAACTGACTTACAAAAACCAAACAGACCTTTTAAGTGAATGCAGAGCATATTAAACCACATTCATTAAAAATGGATTTAATTAACTTTTTTTAAATCATTAAAATAATTTTTAACTAAAATGATGAATGGATTATCAGCCATTTCCGATTGCCATGGCATATTTTCTGCAGCTATGCGATTCTCTGGACCTTCTAAATCTGCCAACACGCCGTTCTCATCCGATACCTCATCGGGTGCAAGTCCTGCCCACTCTCGGGTTTCATGGATTTCCTTATTTGGAAAAATGGGGGCATGGTAGTATGCTAACCTCAAACTGTGAGCATGCACCTGTCAATTTAGAACAAGTCTGATTCACAAACACACACAGTGGTGAGAACAAAACTGACCAGTGCGCAAGTTTCATGAATCCCACGTTGATTTTGTGCACACACTTATTTTGCACAGGACTTAGTAACATTTTCACGCACATATTTGTGAATGAGGCCCATTGATCTTCCAAAAGCACCTTTACCATTCCTTCTACATATCTTCAGTAAAACAATTTCTTATTATTTTTGAGGAAAACACGTTGTTCAAGAGAAGTTGTATCCTTATTTCTCAGACCAGATGACAGCAGGCCACAGAGAGAGAATGCACTCAACAACACCCTGGGAGGCAGGAGCAATGACTAAATATAGAGCTACTGGGACAGTTTTAGGATAAATATCTTAGGATAAATATCTTCACTTACGTCCAGTAAACCAGTGTGTCACAGATGGTGCCCTGCTGGACCTTATCCATGAATTTAGTTATTTCACTGATGGACAACTCATGACATTATGTTCTGACCTGCTCACTTCAAGGATGGATGAAAAACAAAAACTAAGTTAATTTTAGCCAGTTTTGCACTGTTCATTTTAGTTTTTATGTTATGTTGTTGTTTTATTTACAAAAAAAAGTATTTATTTTTAATTCAGTTATCAGAATTATTTTTTTAACAGGTAGTTAGTCATTGTTTTTGTTAACGATAATAACTCTGTCCAACTGGTTTATTCCTGTCACCTGTGAGAAATTAACCAAGAATACAGTGAAAATATGCTCTCAGGTGTTTTTTTTTCTTGTTTGACAGATAGGTTAATATATAAACAAAATTCTGGGAAAAACATGATGCTATGATGCTTCCGATGTACTGGTATAAGAATATATACATTAATTAATGTACAATTTTAAAGGAACATGTAGAGGCATGAGGTAGCATACATCTGTGAAAAGAAAATGAAAAAAAGTACGACAGAGCTTATTTCAACAGAGTTCCTGGTATTACAAGAATAATCTTTATGTTTTCAGGTTACCCTTTCAGCCCTGAAGCTATCAATTTCCTCTGGGTACTGCAGGGGTGGCAATGACACACCTGCAGAATCATGGTAACACCTACAATTCAATTCAGTTCAATTCAATTTATTTATATAGCGCCTATTTACGACAAGTCATCTCTAGGCGCTTGAGAAACCCAG
>JBAMYA010047186.1:0-10556 GCA_037176975.1 Arrhamphus sclerolepis | reverse complement strand
TTTAAGGTGGAATAACTGAGGTGGAGAGCAGCTGCTTTAAGGCGGAATAACTGAGGTGGAGAGCAGCTGCTTTAAGGCGGAATAACTGAGATGCACCTGGTTGATGTCCGATAGAGAAATTTCATATATATTTGCTTTTTAATGAAAAAAAGATACAATTGGGAGAATGTTTTTTTTCATCTTGCTATTTTTTAGAAAGAGGAATTGTGATTTTAGTATAAAACTATCAAGTTTATGACAAATTTATCACAAAAAATAACTATTTTTCTTTTGTTTGTTTGTTTCATTTACAACTAGCAACTAGCAGGAAATTTCACAACATAGCTGGTTAAGAAATAAAAAGTAACTGGCCCTTTAATGGTAACCATGGTGATGATGTGGCCCAGGATGAAATAAAGTCTGACACTCCTAATTTAAATTGTAGGCCTATTTAAGACCACAAAGCTGAAGATTATTTCCTGTCCCTTTGTTTAATTCTTTTGAAACAGAACACCGAAAATATATTAAAATAAATGTGCGATTACAGAAACTGAAAGTCTCGCATCATCAAACGTTACCTAGCGAGCACCTGAATGTGTGCACCTTGCAGATTCTATCTCAGGTGATGATCAGTACATTCACAACGATGTCAGATGACAGAACAAACATAGAAGAATGACTTTAATACTGTTTACAAGCCAGCCAGGAAGCCCAGCCTCTGATGAAGCAGCACAGCTGTCACAGCAACATAAATCTGAAACAGCTTCAGTTAAAGAGCAGCAGGAGCAGATGGAAACAATGACAAGATAATTCATTAGACTCCTCCTGTTAGTCATCAGACTCCCCGCGCCGGTGAACGTCCCACTGATCAGCATGAACTACGGTGTCACCATGGACAGCTCCCACCTCTCAGACAGTCCCAGGATCAGCACCTTGGACAGTGACCGTGTGACACTGATGCAGATGATTTCCAAGCTGTTTGTTGAAAACATTCTAGAGTTAGGGTTAACAGTATGTGACTCTAGAATGTTTTCAACAAACATAGTAACATACTGTTACTCTAGATCAGTATGTGGTACAGAACATTCTAGACCAATCTTCTCATGTCAGGATTTAACATCTGAACAGGTTCAGCAGCACTGCAGGTTCCCCTGAACCCTTATTTTATTCATATGGACTTCAGTTATTTTATTCTATTATCTTTAAAATACATTTTTGTATATCTTATTTTATTATTTATTTGTATTTTATCTTATATTTTATATATATATATATTTTGTTTTTTATTTATATGTATTTTATTTTATTTCATTCTATAACCCTATGAACACATTTTTAACTTTTTGTTTTACATTTAGTTTCTTTTTTTCCATTTTATCTGCACACTTTGTAGTACTGATGGTTCGACGCCTGGCTACTATGAAGCAAAGTTCCTGTTGGGTTGTGTTTACGCGCTCCCAGTGTTCATTTGGAACCACAGCAGAGTTTGAGTTCTATATGAAATCATGAAAAAACTGATAACGTCATCAACGAGTCAGAGGTGGAGATGTTCAGAAAAGAACACATGGAGAATGAAGTCCAACTATTTATTGAGCTTCTTCCACTAAAGAAGTCATTTTCAGCTCCTGCAGTGTGGATCTTCTTCTGATGACAGCTGCTTTGTAAGCTGACAGCTGTGTTATAACTGCTAAGAATAATGGTCCCTCTCTGCCTGCCGTTGAGAGGAAAAGTCCTGATCTCAGCTCTGCAAGTTTCTTACTTTCCTCAAGGCTGCATTAGAATATGTATGAATATATATAAATATATATGTATGGAGGCTTCAAGGCCCGTGACTCAACTGTCAGTCAGCTCAGGCTCCTACATGGAGGCTTCAGGTGAGAGTTTGTGTCTGCGACTGCATCTGTGAGTCTAGAATGACAAACAAGAAGCATCTGTGCAGATAAATCTGAGAGGAAACAAACGTGAATGTAAAAGTAAAGCTTATTCTATTAACATTAACTGAAATCACAGGCATGTTTGCTGAACTGCTTCAACTAAAACTGTATCAGGACCCCTCAGGGTGGACCACATGTCTAAAACAAGCAAAAGAAAGCAGTTTCTTGCACGCAGGATGCCGTTTTAAAGCAGCACACCTGTGTACCTATAAAGACCTCTGTGTGAGCATGCACGTGAGGCCCAGGCACCGTAAAAGGTTTTATCCTGTGTGTCCTGGGGCCTTGTTGCAGGATGATGAATCCCACGCTTAAAACTGGTCTGTGTTACTGCACCCTGAGGGAACAAAGTATATGCATTAACTTTTTTACTTCGCTGCATTATGACCTCTGCTGGAAGGTGTGTCTGAATGTGTGTGTGTGTGTGTGTGTGTGTGCAGAAACATGTACTTCAGGAGTGTCAAACTCTATTCCATCCTGGGCCACATCATCACCATGGTTACCATTAAAGGGTCACGTCATCACCATGGATAAAGTTAAAGGGCCACATCATCACCACGGTTAAAGTTAAAGGACCACATCATCACCATGGTTACCATTAAAGGGTCACGTCATCACCACGGATAAAGTTAAAGGGCCACATCATCACCACGGGTAAAGTTAAAGGGCCACATCATCACCATGGTTAGTGTTAAAGGGTCACATCATCATCATGGTTACCATTAAAGGGCCACGTCATCACCACGGGTAAAGTTAAAGGGCCACATCATCACCATGGTTAGCGTTAAAGGGCCACATCATCACCATGGTTATATAAACAAACTTAAACAACCCCCCCCCCCTCAAATTTCATGTAAAAAAGTGAATTTTACCATGAAACAAATTTTCACAGAAATTATAACCTTAATCCAAAAAGTCTGATTTTTTTTTAACATATTGAAAAATTATTTTTTTCTGTAAAATTTTTGTTTTGAAAGATTTTGTTGTAAAATTTCAAATTGTAAAATAAAAAGAAAAAATTGTCATAAAATCTCCAATATCACATATTTGTGATTTTATCAGAAAATTTAGGCTTAAAAAAAAAATCCTTGAATAATTGCAAGATTTTTTTGATTGTTTGTTTTTAATTGGTTGACATCAGACTGTATTACTAAAGTTCTTTGTTTGCTCACTGGTTCATAGTTTACTTTGCAATAGAAGATGAAATAAAACAAACACTGTTAACAGACAACAATGCTTCTCCACCAGAGGGGGTGCTAAGGAGCACAATCTTATGCTGTGTTGCTTTAATTTCTTACTCTTAAATAAAAATTGTGAAAGTAAGACTATCCAGGTCCATGAATAATCAAATGTGTATTTTAAGAGCGGGACCATGGTCCTCTGAAGAGGCCGTCTATTGCTCTTTTATATTTAACATGTTAGATAGGAATTTTTTTCTGTCTGTTCAACTGAAATAATGATTTACATGAGAGAGCAGAAGAAGAGGGTTTCTTTGCTGTTCAAAGTTCATTTAATTTCACTGTCTAAGTTGATCTAACCGCCTCAGTTTGCAGCTATATTAGTATGAATCTATAATAGATTATATATTATCAAATACTTCAAATACTTCCTAACGGAGCAGAAGATGTGTAATGGAGAAAGATACAGCAGAAGGATGGAGAAGATATCTAAGGTGGCGGAAAAGATGGAAAATGTTGCACTGCTGCACTGGAAATGACAACCACTTTGCCAAAATAATTTTTCTCCCATTTCAACGGTTCAGTGAGCGATGGTAACAACAGTTTCTCCCGTTTTTCCCTCTGAACCTCTGACTATCCATCTGTCACTTCAAAAAACATTTCATTACCTTTTTCTTTGTCTTTTATTACTGGCTGATCTTCATCCACAAATCTTCATAGACAAAAAGGAGCTCTACCACAGTGGATAATTGGACAATATAATGGCTTTTTAGACACTTCCACCATGTATTTCAGTGTAATAAAGTTCAATAAAATTTTATTGTTTCAAACAAGTTCCTGGCTGGTTTGGGGGGAAAGAACCATCTACACTTCATAAGACTCATTTCTGGTTATCATTTCTTTATTTTTCCATCTTATCAGGAATAAATATCAGGTCCATTTTGCAGCTCCTTGAACTAAGTAGCATATTTCACAAAGATGAGATAAGCAGCAACCAGACTGGCAGAACTGAGACATGAAACGACAGGAAGTTAATGATAACCTCCAACGCTGGGCAGAAGTGGAACAAATTAATACTGGATTGTTTTATTTAAAGTTAAAATATAAGTTTATCCTTCAATGTCAAGACATCATTTTTTGGTCAATGAATTTAATTATGAAAGTTTGACAAATTTAAAGACCTGGTGTTGACTTACAGACCAGTCTTTGTTCCCACTGAGAGGATTCTCGATATCCTACATCTGAGATACAAGTACAGCATATACCAGACTGGGCTGTGGTGTTCCTCAGGGCTACTTATTGGTCCATGAGCTCCAATTATCAGGCAGTATGACATAAACATTCACTTCTATGCCGATGATACTCAGTTCTATCTACCCATGAAAGATGATGATAGCTGTAAACTAACTGGACGACAAACATGTCTTAATTCCCCTTAAAGCCCGTTAAAGTCAGTTACCCTAAAGTGACTCTGAAAAGCCTCCAGCTGATCCAAAATGTTTCAGTCTGAGTTTTGATGAGGAGGACCAGCAGAGATCAGATTTCTACGATCGCAGCTTCACTTCACTGGCTTCCCGTTAAATTCTGGATGGAATTTTCACTTCTTCTCCTCATAAAGAAAGCTCTTGCTGTCCTAGCTCCCTCTCCAGAGGTGAAATCTTCATCATCAGCTCCTCTCTGGTGGAACTACAACCAATTAGCGTCCAGGACGCAGACACCTTCTCTGCCTTTAAAGTTACTACAAAAGCTTTTCTTTTTGATGAAGATGGAGGTTAAAGGACATTATACTCATTCAGGCAGGTTCTGAGGAAGGTTGTTATTTGAACTAACGTGACAAACATTTGATTGTTGAGCTGGATCATACATGAATTACAGTGAATTGGACTCAGTTGAAAAACAAATTGGAGTTATTTGGATTATATTCAACATGGTAAATTTTGTAAATGCTCTTTGTGTAACGTACCTTAAGAAGACTTTGTTGTGAAATGGCGATATGCAAAAAACGTGAGCTGAACTGAGTATTGTTGACCCGCTGAGCAAAGTTATGTTGAAAAGTTCTAACAATGTTTTGAGTTGTTTGAAAAGTGAAAGGTGAAAAGCCGTCATTTTCGAGACACTGAAAAGACGTTTACCATGACAGAACTGCTAAGCAGAGACGTGTTTTCAGCGTCCTCTTTTGGGCTACAAGGGGGCTACTCATCTACACTGGCAGAAGACGTCCGTGGACGTCCGCTGCTTGCTGGGGAAGCTCTCTGAAGAGATGCTCACTCAGTAATTAACTGCATCTGGTCCTTGATATTGAGCCCCATTTTGAGTTGAAACACAGCCTCTGATTTTAGGCTGATTTCTCAGCACACGTGATATCGCGTCTCAACACAGCATTGGTCCCGTCAACATGTCCATCGGCAAGACAAATCTGGACCTGCTGGCTCGCTGTCAGCTGCAGAGGATCACAACGGAGGAATGCTGATCCTCTTAGTGTCACTGAGAGATTCTTCAACAGATTTTAATGATGCGAAACAGCAGGACGCAGGTGCTGGACACATGTCTCCTCCCCACTGTCAGTTTTCTGACATTTAACTGAAGCAGCTAAAAGGACTGAACATCCTCATCTGGGTCAATTTTCACTGTCAGATGAGCTGTTTCTTCTCTTCTTGTCATGATGTCCATCCTTTGATTCTCTCGTCTGCTCTCTGATTCCATCACTTTTAATTTAATTCCCCCTCCTGCTGCCACACCTGTTCATGTTTTACTCATATTTCTCCTCAGAAATTCGCTGTGAGGTGTCCGCTCACCACGACACACTGACGCTCACAGAATACCAACAACATGACGGACACATCCAGAGGTGAGCTTCAAGGATCTGGTTAGAGAGACAGCTCGCAGGCACGTAGGCCAGGGTTAGTATAGCCAACAAACCTGAAAATAACAGTCTAAACTGATTAAAAAAAAACTAAATAAAGGCTTTTATTAAGCAAACACAAAATAAAAACTAAAATTAACAATGTAAAACTGAATTAAATGAAATTGCTCGTAAAATTCATTTTCTCCATCAGTAAGACTGAGTCCATGGATGAGGTCCAGCAGGGAATCATCTCTGACACACTGGATTTCTGGCATCAAGGGGAAATATTTATCCTGAAACAATGTTCCTTCAGTAGCTTCAGATCCAGTCAGAGCTCCTGCCTCCCAGGATTTAGTTCAGCTTATTTTCTGTGTGTCCTGCTGTCATCTGGTCTGAGAAATCAGGAAACAGGATTTTAGTACCATGAAATGAACATTTTATACCTTAAGATATTAGTTTGATTTACTGGACTTTGTATTCTTGAACAGAGAGAGATTTGTTATACAACCTGCCTTGATGGACATTTTCTCATATTTCCTGCTATTATTTCACTTGCTCTGTTATTTGACTACCGGCTACACTAAAACGATTTTATTCAAATAACCAGTTATACTGCTAAACGGCTTTCAGGAGAAATCCTACCTGGCACCTCATGTGTGCCTTTTTTCAAATGTCTGAAGTCTTATTTTGTTTGAAAAGTCCTCGGTGGGCAGTCAAACGTTCTTTTTTTCAAGCAGCTGTTTCTTTTTATATATTGAAGCTTGTGCTGTGTTCGTGCCCGGTGGGAGTTTTGAATCAGTCGGCTTCCAGAGATCTGACACATCCAGCAGAGCTGTCCACTCCGCTATTGATTTCCTTATCAGGCAGCAGTCACACAGAGGATGCCAGGACACACACAAACACACACCTGCACACTGAAGGTGGTTCTGCTGGGTTTAATTCTGGGCCGCAATCAGCTTTTAGGATGACCCAGAGAGACTGAGAAACATGTGGCTTTATTGCACACACATGCACACTGTGTGGTGTCTACAGGCTGACAGAGGCTCTCCTGCATCACCGCTACGCCTCAATGACTCTTATCTGTGATGGACAGATCTCACACACACACACACACACATAAATATATAAAACGCGACTCATACTTGACTCAAATGCAGTGAACCTTCACACCCACCACCATCCAGACTTTCTCGGTCTTTAATGCAAACGCCAGGCCTCATTCATGAACTCTTCCATGAATATCTGAAGGCATACAGGTTTGCAGGTGTGCAGCTGTGCAGGTGTGAAACTTTACAGTGGCTTAAGTCATAATTATAGAATAGATGTGATGCGTAACTGTTCAATCAACTTTCTTGAGCTGTTCTGCTGGTGTTCCACAAGGTTCGATCTTTGGGCTCTTATTATTTTCAGCGTACAGTGAAAATATTTCACATATTTTCCTGTCATGATGAATGTAATGTCTAAGGTTGGTGCTAATAGAATACTATGTTTACCACATTCACCAATCTGCAACAACATTTACAACATGAAGGAATAAAAGTAAACGTTCTGGAGTTGATTAAAAGCAAAGACATACTAGAACTCTAGTAAATAAATCTCTGCTAACAGCTTTGTCATGTTAATGGATAAATCAATGGAAGTTTTAATATAATTAAAATACTTCTCATTAAAATAAAATGACGCTGTAATGATCGTTCTTTAGTTATTACTGACAACTATTGTTAAAAAAAGAGCAGTTTGTTTGCCTTTGTTGACAAGATACCAATAATATACAAACATGTTTCATTTTCTAACTTTTTTTAAGCCATCTGACAGTGATTTGTTATCATCATCATCACTATCATTATCATCATTATTATTATTATTATTATTATTATTATTATTATTATTATTATTATTATTATTATCATTTTTCCTTTTTTTGTGTTTTAACTGTTACTTGGAACACAACGTTTCATGACATCAAAGTTTGCCTGTTCATTCATTAAATGTGTGAAAAAAGAAGCAGCTAACGTCAGGTTTCTGAAAGGTTTGTTAGTGGTAATTTAAAGGTTAGCAGAACGTTATTACAACCTAAAGGGAGCTTTCTGCAAAGGTTCCCTAAAGGATCTTACATCACATTCGGAGAACATTCAGGGAACCAAAGCAACGTTCTAGAAAGGTCAAGAAAGTCTTCCATGGCAACATTACAACAACCTGAAAAAACCCTTCAGAGAACATTCCTGCAACTAATAAGTAACGTTGTGGGAACCAGAAATTATTAGCTGGGTTCCACTGATATCACATGTGATACTTGCATTTCCATTGACTATCATCTGGCACCAAACTGCCTTTAATTAACCTTAAACGCGGTCTAATCTAATCCTAAACCCAAGGCGGTCACGTCTCCAACAGCCCCAACAGGCTCCCACAAACATCAGCAGCAGCAGCCGGAGGTTTGGTTGAGACCTTGCTGCCCCGGAGCTCCAACTGCACCTGTTCTATAAATGAGAAACGCACTGAAGCAGGGAAAACCATCCGTGCACGCATGTATGTGCACGTGTGGGTGGGTTTATGCTAAAGTTTCCACATCTGCGAGTGTCTGATGACATAGCTGAGTTGGTGTTTGTGGATGGCAGCTCTGAGCGTTCGCCCGTTTTCAAGGCCAAGTTTTATCGTCCAGTCACAGCAGATGCTGCGTGTGCACGCGTGTGTGTGTGTGTGTGTTTGCTCACTAGTGCACGTAGGAACACGGACCTGCGTTGTAAATGTCAGTGTATCATTGTCTTATGAGTCATTTTCTCTTTTATTCTCTTCACATGTCATAGGTTCACAGATGGAATAAAAAACATCATGAAGTTGAAAATGTGGCATTAATGCAAAGATATGCATCATTTTCTTTTCCAGATATTAAAGTAAGGGGAAGGCGTGCATAAGGAGCTGAACAACTGCAAAATTACAGTTGAAAAGTCTCCACAAACATTCTTGGACCTGTTGCAGAGATCCTCCAGACTGTTCCTTAACTGGAAACAACCTGTAGGTTTCTGCTCCTGAAGCTCTGGTAGGTCCTCCTTCAGCAAAAATCCAGATGTACGGTTAAACAATAAAGTTATCAGCACAGATAAGCAGCCAAATCAACCACTTCATCATCCTTGATGTGCTGGGGTGGTTAAAAGAATAAAATAAAATAAAATAGAAAATGCTCCCCAATACTGCTGCTCTGCTCTTATTGTGTCATCGCTTACATCTTCACTTTATAAATCCCTGAAGGGAAATTTTACAATTATTGAACTAAATGCTCCCTGTACCTTTATTTTACTTAAAAAGTAACTGGCCCTTTAACCGTGTAACCATGGTGACGGTATGGTCCAGAATGAAACGGAGTTTGGCAGATACAGCAGAAGATCATCTGCATCCAGATGAAATTACGGTGGCGCGTAGAACGAGAATAAAACAGGCCCCAAAATGGAGCCCTGTGGCATACCAGAGGTCAAAGGTGCTGATGCAGAGAGGTCATAGATCATAAATACAGCAGACCTGTCGTCTTCTGGGAGATAATCGATATCGATTATTATTTAAATGTCTCGTTTCAACTCTGAACATGTCTGAAAGTCATATGTGTATTTTGAAAAATGAGCCATTTTACAGCTCCAAAGAAATCTCAAGTGTGTTCAAATTGATCTTTTAGTGTAGAAAGCTGCATTGACCAGCTGTTCTAAACCACTCTGGCCCTTTAATCCTGCAAATATTCTTCAGCTGGCTCCGTAAATAACTCCTTACTGCTGTTATTGAAGTGTCCTTGGGCAAGACATTTGCTCCCGATGCCTCTGAGGGAGTTTGATGGAGTAAAAGAAGCTGGAGAAACGCAGCATGAAGTGCTGCGTGGATGCAGCTCGTAATGCGATGTGCTCTGAGTGATCAACAGGACTCGTTTAGCATTCAGCTGTTCTTCTGGCCAGAAGGACCACATCTCAACATTAATATGCATGAAGGAACATGCGTGGGGCGCAGACGCACAGAGTGCACGTGCAGGGCGCTGTAATATGAGAAGCACCTCCCTGCAGATATGTCTGGTCACACCTGGCTGAACAACAGTAATTAACCCTGATTTCACTTAGCAGACACGCTCACTAATTAATGTTAACGCACAACAATCCTGATGCACCAAACGAGGAAACAACTACAAACACATCAAGGACAATAACACTTTCAGAAGCTTCAGAAAGGTGTGTTCATGCATGCGCACGTGTGTTTAAATCAGACATGTCAACTTCATCCTGGTCCACATCATCACCGTGGTTACCGTTAAAGGGCAACATCATCACCATGGAAACCATTAAAGGGCCACATCATCACCGTGGTTACCGTTAAAGGGGGTTAATTCTTTATTTTCTCAACCAGTGGTGTTGTCAGTTAGTTCCTGGACTCTTTTTTTTTAAATTCAAATAGCTTTCAATCTTATTTTCATAAAAAAGTGAATTTATTTATTACATTTTTTTTTCTAACAATTTCCTTTTGTTAAAAAAGGAGTTTTAGTTCTTCAGTGGTTTCCTGACATCAGCCAGCTGTTCTCCACCTCAGTTATTCCACCTTAAAGCAGCCGCTCTCCACCTCAGTTATTCCACCTTAAAGCAGCCGCTCTCC
>JBAMYA010047185.1:0-10557 GCA_037176975.1 Arrhamphus sclerolepis | reverse complement strand
AATAATATAGAATAATTAAACAACCCAAACTTTTACACCACATGACACAAACTCTTTTTCTATGCCTCATTTATTTGCCTCTGAGTCACAAAGCGCAACAATGCAAAAACTGAACAAAAAAGTGTTTCAATAATACTTAAAGAAAGAGGTGTAACAGCCACCAAACAGGGCATGTTTTTGTAACAAAGTATTTTATAACCTGAAAATATATCCTGCCCTGAAATAGCAGTAATAAAGGTGCATGAGAACAGCTTAAATTATGAATCACATTCAACATTTGAAAATATGGCTCATTTCACTCCCACGGAGACTAAAAGGAACTTATGCTTCTTAATATTTTGGTTAGGACCAAACAAAAAAGTCTTAATAGACAAAATAAACAGCCAAACAAGGGCTGAATATACAACTGATTAAAATATAAAGTCAAACAAGAGCTAAATGTACAACTGAACTACAACTACTCCATACCACTAACTTGTTATAACTCAAAAGGAGAAGCCGCTGAAAGCGTTCATCACCCAGACGGTTTCTCTTTGGGGTGAGCACGAGTCCTCCTACACTGAAAAGTCTTTCAACTGGTGCACTGGACAGTGTAGCAGCATTAGACAGGACTGCCACTTTTTTAACCCTTGGAAAGAGGTGAAGGCTTTCCATCACAGCGGCAGATCTAAGATAATCAATTACCTCTGTTTCCACAGACATCAGTGCATTTGAGTCATCTAGTTGTGCATCAAAAGAAAAAAAACCATCCTCACTGGGGGCAGCAGCCACAGCGGCTGGATGGGTTGAAGGTTCCTGTGACAAGGAGCTAAACTCTGTAATGAGCAGGAACTTGATGTGGTCTTTTCTATGTGTCTCACTGACCCAGCGAAGCTTAAACTTCAGCAGTGAGACAGCAGTCAGCAATGCACTTGGAGTCAAGAGGTGCAGCAAACCAGCTTTTGATTGCTTTCACAATGATCTCAGGCAGTTCATCAGTCATCTTTGGAAGTCCATTTTTAACTGTAAGGGTTTTGGCCATTAGAATTTCCAAAGTTGGCTGAAGTGTACCATAAAAACAAATATCCTCACCCTGCAAAATGTCAAGGGCTATGGTGAAAGGTTTCATGATCAGACAGTATTCTTTGAGAAACTGGTATTCCCTGTCACTCATCCATTTAACCTGAAGCTGTGTGCATAGCTTATTGATGTTGACAAGGGGCATTTCAATGATGCGTGCATAGGCATTATAGAATGAGCCCCAACGAGTTACTGTGAGAACATTTAGCTTTTTTTTCACTGACCTCTTTCAGGAACTCGGATGCAACAATTGAGCGGCCGGCCTTTGTCCATAGCGCTGAACATTTTCCGGTAGCATTACGATACACAGCCCTAGAGTCTGAATTAGACACCAGCCATTTGTCAACTTCATTGTTTGCAATTAGATTCAGTGTATGGGTTGCGCATCTATGGTGTGGAGGCAGTTCACAAATACTTTGACCTTCATCATCAGTGGTGGTGGTGAGCACATTGTGCAGGTCTGTAGAGGTTATTCCTGCTCTTCATCAGACTCAGATTGGGCTTGCTGCTGTTGAAACTCCTTGAATGCCTTCACAAAGTTACTCCCATTATCTGTCACAGACGTGGTAACTTTGTTGTTCAGTCCATATCTGGAAAAGATGTCCTCCAGCTCTGTTGCAACTATGTTGTATGTATGTCTGCCCCTTAATCTTTTACAAGATATTGCTGCTTTCGCTCTTTTTAAAGTACCTGCATCAATCCAGTGAACAGTCACGCCCATGAAACTTTTGTTATTGATGCTCCATAAATCAGCTGTTGCAGACACATTAAGTTGGGCATCAATTTTTTTCTTGAGCTCCTTTTCCATTATATCATAGGCTTTGTTCAAATCTTTGGCAAATGTTTTTCTGTCTGGTAGTGCACGCTGAAAAATAAAGAGGACAACTACATATTAATTACCCTCATGGTATGCAGTGCATAAGGAGGTAAGACACTACAAACATTGTCTACAAATGTAATAATCAACAATGAATTGTGAGCAATTTTGCTGTCAATATAAATCTTTCAGATTAATGGAAAGAAAATATCCAAAATAACATTCTGATGATGAATGCTCAGGCTTGATTGAAGGAAACCTGCTCCCAACCAGGTTAGTCTCAGAGAGTCTGCTACTATGGCAACTGACACAGAGCTTAAATTAACTCTCTGTGAAACGGAAAACCTGTCCCTTACATTATGTTTTGCAATATTACTTTGTTAAATGTCAGTTTGCAATTTGTTCTATTATTAAGTTAGAAAATGTTGCTTCAATGCGAGTACAATGATTCTGTGTTTTGTGGTAAATGTCGCCACCTAATGGTCGCATAAGGAAAGCAGTACGTAAGTTTGCACTAGAGACCAGAGGCAGCCATTTTTGTCTGAGCATTCAGAGGGAAACATGTGCCATGTCTCTGCCATATCCTGCACTTGCTGCCCTTGATAAAGCATAATCTGTAAGTTTGAGATGGAATGACTGATTGTTGATGTATAGTAATGATTTATTTAACGAAGAGGTAATTTTTATGTTTTCTATGCCTTTGTTTTCATTGGTAATGTAAGATAGCTGTTAGCCTTTGTTTAAGCTCTTGTATGACACATGATAGCATATGGCTTTAACGTGTTATATTACATGTATTGCCTAGCTATTGTTGATATTATTGCTTAGAGTGAAACTGACCCCTGTTGTGTTCCGTCTTAAATAAACTACCTGTGGAAATTTCTTTGTACCTTAGCAATAGGACTTTATACAACAGTTAGTACCGACCAAGTAATTTGATTGGAGAAGAGGCATTCTATGAGTGCTGATATTAGAGTACAACAGCACTGGGACATTATCACTCCACTATGAGGAGCGAGGAAATGCGCTCTGCCAGCGTCGCCTGAAAAATACCTAAAGAAAATTCCGCCAGATGCAAAAGACCTGTACCTGCAGTGCATGGTAACAGTGGCAACAGACAACTGTGGCAAGTCAGGAGCAGCTGATGTGCAAGGAGGAAGAGACACACACGTCTTACACCAACCACAGCCTGAGAGCTACTGCCACATAGAAACTGTCTGAAGCGGGATTCAAGGCGAGGGAGATTATAGAAGTGAGTGGGGTAGGTGAGATCCTTTATATAAACAGACACAAACTACAATATCAGTTTTGATTCATAGATGATGTGTGGCAGAAAATGAAAGACATATCTAAACAAAAACTTGTTCCACAGGTTTGAAAGCTCGTTAAAAAAAGTTAATGGAGACCATCTATGGAGAGCCGAAAATGATGGAGCAACGTGCTGTCTGATCTTGCTGTTAAGTCATCAGAAACACACATCACCAGAGTGTCTGTGAACAGACTTGTTTCAGTGGTTGTACAATAAATGGAAACATTCAGATAAATGTAAATAATACAAAGTCGCAGTAATATGCAGACACACAGTACCAAGTTTGTGTGTAGAAAATGTTTATATATTGCGTGGCAACAGCATTGT
Organism: Arrhamphus sclerolepis; assembly: GCA_037176975.1. NCBI lineage: Eukaryota > Metazoa > Chordata > Actinopteri > Beloniformes > Hemiramphidae > Arrhamphus > Arrhamphus sclerolepis. Next base: position 7,045 of record JBAMYA010047185.1, on the reverse strand, counting down.
CTTCCTTCCAGTTGTGGAACTATTTGTGTTGGCGGAGCTAAATAAATTATTAAATAAACAAAGCACAATCTCTTGTCGCTTATTGTTGTTAACTAATAAAATGTGATTGTAGAACTCATGCCTATGACCGAATCACACCAGTGCTGATATTCATCACAATAACTTGTCTGCTATTGCTTAAATATCATTAGAAATGTGTTCTTACCTTGTCGTTTGATTGAACAGGGATTTTGCTGACAAGCTTTTGATACGCCGGCGACTCCACTGTAGAAAGAGGCAGGGCATCCTCCACAACATACTCAGCTACCAACCTCCTCACTCCTCCCACGTCAAGCATCTTCACCTCTGGTCTGAAGAAATCCAACTTGCATTGCTTGGCTTTGGTCGCACCGTTATCTTCCACTGGTTTGCAAGCCAGCAGTTGTTTAGCCTCTAGCTTAATGTTGCTGTGCACTCTCTCTAGGTGTTTCTTGAGGTTATTTGTACTATTTTTAGCTGTAGATCATTCCCTCGGTCTCCCACCAGTACACAAAGTACACCGTACTGTAAGATTTTTGTCTTTCTGTGAGAAGTATTTAAAATAGTGCAGTATAACCACTTGGAAAATGTCTACTCATCCGCTGCTGCCATCTTGTCCTCTCCAAACCAAACCGTCTTATTCTGTTGATTTAAAACAGTCTTCTTCTTCTCTTTATTTATGGCTGTTCATATTTATTCCAGACTTTAGCCAGTGTGACAGCTTGGATTGTAATGCGCTACTGGACTCAGCAGCTGTAATAACACTCCTGAAATATAGCGAGTAACGCGTTATATTACTCTGTTACTGCATAAACGTAATAAATTACTGTAATGCGTTACAAAAATAACGCATTGCCCCCAGAACTACTTTCAACTGGTAATGTGAAACAAACCCCTGCTTCATTTGGATAGGGATTTGATAGCAATGGACCCAGTACCCCATACTCCATGAGCACCCTACTCTAACCCTAACCCCACATCCTCCTGAAGCCTGGACTCTTTTCTCCAGCACCCCTGCATAGACATTACCATGGAAGCTGAGGATCCCCCTGTAACTGGAATACACCATCCAGTCCCCCTTTTCATAAAGGGAAACCACCATACAAGTCTGCCAGTCCAGAGCTACTGTCCCTGATGTCCATGCAATGTTACAGAGGTATGTCACCATACAGTACACCAACATCCAGAACCCTGAGAAACTTCTTAAGAAAAATCCAGCCCTGGAGCCTTAACTGCCTTAGTGACTCCAGTAATTGGTTGCAAATGAGGTGAGTTTGACAAAATCCTTGAAGTATTTAAGGATCTGCCCCAAAGACATCCGCAGTTGAAGTCAGAAGTACCCCAACCTCACTGTAGACTGTTGGTGAAGCTCTGCTTTCCCTGCCTGAGTCGCCAAACAGTTATCTTCTATGGGCTGACCAAAAGTCGCTTTCCATAGCCTCACAGAATTACTCCCATACCTGGTTTTTTGTCTCAGCAACCATAAGGTTGCAGCTTGCTTGGTCTGCTGGTACCTGTTAGCTGCTTCCAGAGTCCCACAAGCTAAATGACAGGAGTCCTTCTTAAACCTGATGGCCTCTCCTACCTGAGGTGTCCACCAAGTGGTTTGAGGATTGCTGCCATGTCAAGCACCAATAAGGACCTTGCAGCTGCAACTATGGTTGGCCACTTTAACAATAGAGGCATAGGATATGACCCATTTAGACTCAACATCCACCACCTCCGTCAGTGGAGGTGAGAGTTGAGGATCTTTGTGACAGGTTCCTCTGCCTGTTCCCATCAAACCATCCCTACACAGGTAGGCTTACCAGGTCTGCCCAGCTTCCTCCCCAGACATATGATCCAGCTCAACACCAGGTAGTGATTGTCAGGATTTTGGATTTTGTTTGGTGTTTTTTTTTTTTTTGTTGTTTGTTTGTTTGTTTTTGGTTTTTATTGTTTTCTTAGGATCTGAGTCTTTCAGTGCTGGTGTTCTTGAGTCTTAATGTTGACGTTCTTGTTTTCTTGCATCTTTGTCCTGTTCTGTTTCTCTTAACTTGACTTCATGTTTTATTTTGAAGATCTGTTTTTGTCATATTCTGCTTGACTTTCCTGATCTTCATCTCCCTGATTGTTTACACCTGTGTCTTATCAGCTCCTGCCCCAGCATATTGTCCTGTCTTTCTTTCCCTCCTTGCTGGTCTGCAATGTGTTCTCTTGCTTTTGTTCATGATTTGTTGTGGTTCTGGTTCTAGTTCTGGTTTTGTTTTTGTTTCTTACTTCTTGTTTAGTCCTGATATCCGTCATGTTATCGATTTTGTATTTTTTGATTTTGGAATTTCAACACTGTCACCACAATAAAGGGCTTTTTTTTGGCTGGACTACTTCTGCCTCCCACTTTCCTGCATTTGAGTCCTCACCTCACACTAAATGTGACATTGATCCCTTGACAGATCAGCTCCTCTCTTCACCCATATCAAGACCATATGGCTGCAAATCCAACAACTTGACTGTAAAGTCGATCATCAAACTACACCAAAGGTGTCCTTGTCCAGTCCTTGACCATTCCTCCCAATCACGTCGCTTCAGGTAAGACTGTCATTACCCAGTTCTAAATAGATGTCTCAAATCTGAACCAGCTCAATGTAAAGAAACTTCTTTGCAACAGTTAACGGTATTTTTTTTTCTGAGATCTGTACAATAGGAAATACTGTCATATTGTGGTGAATCACACTATAAAAATAAATACGTTGTGTCTCACTCCTGACAGGCAGGCATGTCTCCAGTTTCCAGAAATCATATGGATTTACAACAACTTTTTGCCACCGCATTGTTTATTTATTTAATTTTTTTGTCTGTCTGTATGATATCTCCAGCAATGATGATATGGCTTATGTATACTTGTGAGCTATGAAGAGCTCCAACCAGACCAGTGGGGAGTCAGAGTAAGCTGATGCGAATTTCGTGACTTAACCCTTAACAATAAGCTTAACAGCAACCATGCTCATGCGGGCACCCTGTGGGCAGATCTGTGTTTACTATGGGTGAGTGTGGGCACAGGAAACCCACCTTCATCCCTTAGAAAACCCATGCAAGCCTGGGCCCACAGCAGCTCTGGTATTTTGGATCCACCTTTGCTTCTCCTGTGGGCAACCCACAGATAGGCCTCACCACATGGTTTAATTTTCTGCCCGCAGTGGCCCTATATGAGCTCTAACATCTAAGGTTTGCTGGGTAAAACATACATCAGCAATGTTCCTACTTCATGTAAGACAATGAGATGATGTTGTCTTTGGGGCCCATAACCTGATTTAGAACATTTATGAATAATCGAACATAACATGGGATTAGAGTTTATTTGAGAATAACACTAACATTATTAATGTCAGTTGACATAAGATATGACGTTTTTATTTTCTTCCAACGCAAGATAGAACCCACTATTATTTAGAGTCAAAACCAGAAGTTTACATAGACTGTATGAAAATATGCATAACTTAAATGACTTCCTGTTTAATATCAATTAGGATTACTAAAATAATTTCTATTTGCTAAATGTTGGAATAATGAATTTTGTTTTGTATTGTATTTTCTTCCCAAAGTTTACATGCACTAAGATTACTATGCCTTTAAACAATTTAGCTCAGATAATGATGCCATCACTTTGGAAGCTTCAGATGGGTTAATTGACCACATTTGAATTAATTGGAGGCATATGTGTGAATCTATTTTAAGGCACACCTCAAACTCATTGCTTTCCTTTGTGACATCATGGAAAAATCAAGAGAAATGTGCCAAGATGTCAGAAGAGAATTGTGAACCTCCACAAGTCTGGTTCATCCTTGGATACAATTTCCAGTTGCTTGAATGTGCCATGTGCCTGTTCACATAATTATATACAAGTGTAAACACCACTGGAATGTCCAGCCATCATAGCGCTCAGGTAAGAGACGGCTTTGGTGCAAAATGTGCATATGAACCCCAGAACAGCAGAAAAACATCTTGTGAAGAACATTAATGACATTTGTTACATTTGGAGTTTAAAAAAATGGGGTAGCTTGCAATCCTGAGAACATCATCTTAACTGTGAAGTACAGGAGTAACAGCATCGTGTTGTGGGATGTTTTGCTGCAGGAGGGACTGGTGCAATTCAAAAGATAGATAGCGATATGAAAAATGAACATAAAGCAGAACTTTTGTAGTGACAGGCAGAAAGTTAATATTAGAGTTAAAGCAGAAAGTTAAAGCTTTGGTGCAAATGGGTCTTCCAAATGGACAACTCTAAGCATACCACCAAATTAGATACGAAGTGGCTTAAGGACAACAAAGTCAATTCAAGGTGACCATCAAAAAGTCCTGATCTCAGACCAATAGAACATTTGTGACCAGAGCTAAAAAGGTATATGTCATGTTGCTGACATAGCTTGACTCAGTTCCACCTGCTCTGTCAGGAGGAATGGACCAAAATTCCAGCAAACTATTGTGTCAAAATGTTTGACCTAAGTCATACGTTTAAAGACAATTCAACCAAATACTATGAAAATATATGTGAACTTCTGACTATAAAGAAAATAATATTTAAAAAAAAATCATGTCTTCATTATTCTTGTATTTAACAAACAGAAATAATTTTGGTTATCATAACTGCCCTAAAATTTAGTATGATTTAATGTCAGAAAAGAAACTGTATATCACTTGTTTCTTTTCTTTGTGTTGTTTACACAACCTCCGTCAAAAATAATTTTAACAAGAATGGCAAACTATAAACAATACCACGTAAAAATCAATCACCCACTTATTTCGATCTGTTATACTGACAGAGGAAAGCAGACAGGCAGTAAGATGTATCAATGATACTGCAGCTAAAGCCAAGAGAGCCAGCACAGTCATTACACACAGCATAGCTCACGTTGCTAAGCAACGCACTGATGGTTTTCTCCATTAAACAATGGATTTCAGCGCTCACCTTTCTAAACATCCTTCAGTCCTTCATTATCTGATCCACCTTCAACCTAAACTTGATTTTTTTTTCTTTTCTTAAAGCTTAATAAGAAAAAAATGACATAGCAGCAGAACAAATAATTTATGTGATGTGATATAGAGTAATTCATTTTTACTTTCTGGCTGCAAAAGAAGGCCCTCTCTTTGAATCCCAATGTCATTGATCGATTATCTAAAAAGTGGTCAGTCAACCTTTTTTTTTTTCTTTTTTCTTTGTTTCGACATTTTGGCAGAGCCTGATATATCTCCTGCCTGTACTGTCTTCTCTCACTATATAAAACCTTGTGAACTCCACCCATTTTCTTCACCATACCCTCAGGTGACAGTCAGGGAGCAGCTAGACAAATTAAAACTGAGATTGGTGTCTAAGAAGCTACTTCACTGAGGGCTCTACCTGGGGCCCTCTTCTGCTGCCCACTGGGCTGGAGTGGGGCTTCCTGGTGATGGACTGCCTGGTTTCCCTCTTCTGGTCCCCCATGGATGCTGTTAGTTGCCTGGATCTGGGGGCCTTCCCTGTCTGCTCTTGGTCTCTTGGGTGGGGTGGTTATGCTCCGCTTCCTCCACTTTTAGCTCAGTTTAGGTAATACATCTTGCACAGACATGCCTACACCCACTCATCCACTTGCATGCTCACTCCACTGTTTTCTTTCTGTGACTAAGAATTTCAGTGTTCATGGTTAAGTTTCACAGGCTAGTTGATGGTTGCTGTTTGTTTCTTTCTGTTTGTATTTGCCTTATGTTTGTCCATCTGCAATACATCAAACAATCGCAGTGTTATCAGAGTATTTCTGCATGTGGCAAAGCTCCAACTTGTGCTGGAAGTCAGATGTGTAGAACGTGAACAGGACAGGGGAGAGCACTGTCCCTTGCCGCGCCCCTGTGATGCAGAACAGAGTGTCTGATGTGCAGTCACCCAGCCTCACAACCTGTGATCTCTTGGTGAGATAATCCACAGTCCAGGAGACCAGGTACACATCCACTCCCATGCTGCTCAGCTTGTCTCTCAGCAGGATGGACTGGATAGTGCTGAACGCGCTGCTGAAGTTAACTTTTCTCCTTGTCTCTAATGGAGAGTCCAGCCGCCCTGCAGTGGAAACTGAGTTCAAATTCATGTACCAACGATCACATTCTCTCAGTCAAGACCCATAGTTCATCACCACAGGTGAGGGTAGGAATGTAAATCCCCAACATCCCTGCACTGATGTTACCAGGTAGGCTGAGGATTCTCCTATAACTGGATTACACCCTATGGTCCCCCTTCTTACCACCACCCCAGTCTGCCAATACACAGATACTGCCATTGGTGCCTATGCAATGTTGTAGATGCGTGCCAACCAAGACAGTCCTACATCATCCAGAACCTTGAGGAAGTAAGGGAGGAACATTCATCCACCCACGGATCCCTACCAATGGGTGAACCCAGCTGATGGTCCCCAGACCCAGCTTCCTCTGCATGAGACTTGTGGGTGACATTGAGAAGATCCTTGAAGTATGCCTTCCACCACCCAATGGCATCCCCAGTCATAGATAGAAGCAGAAGCATAGATAGCAGTGCAGTGAGAGGAGCTGACTGCTGTGGGTCCACTCTCCTGCCCAGCAGTGAGCCTGCTTTTTTGTCCAGCTTGTCCAGTCGCATGGTGTTTTTGTCTGTAAGGCTGCCTCCCCCAGCACACTGCAGCAAAGAAGAGTGTACTAGCCACCACCATGTGGTAGAACATGGTCATCATTTTCACACATACATCAAAAGTCTTCAGTGACCGCAGGAAGAACAGGCGGCTCTGCCCCTTCCTGTAGAGGTCGTCAGTGTTAGGGGACCAGTCCAGTTTGTCATCCACAAGGACCCCTAAATATCTGTATGTGCACCGCTTCAATGTCCACCCCTCAGATTTTCACTGGCTCCAGAAGAGGCTTAGACCTGTGGAAATCCATGATTATTTCCTTTGTTTTTGAGGTGTTCAGTTGAAGGCAGTTTTTTTTGACTCCAGTCACTGAAGGCTGTTATTAGATCCCTGGATTCAGATTCCTGTCCATTCCTGACACACACCAC
>JBAMYA010047184.1:0-10557 GCA_037176975.1 Arrhamphus sclerolepis | reverse complement strand
GACCAGTACCATTGTGGCAACCGCCAAACCCAGGCTCTGGCTTTGCTTTCCATTGCACTTGGTGTTGCATGGCTTGGATGCAGCTGATCACCATGGAAACCCATTCCATAAGCGCTCTACACACTGTTCTGGAGTTAATCTGAAGGCCACATGAAGGTTGGAGGTCTGTAGAGATCGACTCTGCAGACAGCTTTTGACCTCTGAGCACTATGACCTCAGCATCCTCTGACCCCGCTCCATCAGTCTACGTGTCCTACCACTTGGTGGCTGAGTTGCTGCTGTTCCCAGTCACTTCCACTGTGTTCTAATACCACTGACAGTTGACTGGAATATTTAGGAGCGAGGAATTGTCACGACTGGACCTGTTGCTCAGGTGGCCTCCTATCACAGAACCACGCTTGAGATCACTGAGCTCCTGAGAGACCCGTTCTTTCAGATGTTTATAGAAACTGTCTGCATGTGTAGGTGCAGAATTTATACACCTGTGGACCTGGAAGTGACTGGAACACCTGATTTACTGTATTTGGATGGATGAGTGTATGTGTGTGTGTATGTATTTATATACATGTATATATATATATATACATATATATATGTATATAAATATATGAGGTAGAGGTTTAGTCAAATGCCACTATTATCTATCAAACTCGTATCTATTGCATTTTGTCTATACATTTGTTTTGAGTGTTTCCCACTTCAACCCCCCACCGTCCCACAGCACACTCACAAACCCTTGTGTCTCAGGTATGGAAACCGTGGCCACAACCAACCTTGCATCCATAATGGAACAGATCGCTGCTTCATCACCAGTCAAAACCACGGCTTTGCTGTCGACCCAGATACCCTTCCAGATGACTGGGACGTGTTGTTTACAAATGCTAATGACCACACCAACGAGGGAATTGTACACAACATGAAACCCCTGTTCAGGTAATCGAGGCATGGTGCCATGATTCACTTCACTAGTGCCATAGTTTAATTGTTCAGAAGCTTCATATGTTAATAAAAAAAGTGATTAAATACTACAATCATTTCCTTCAGTGTTCAGTTTCACCCAGAGCACATGGCCGGCCCCACAGATCTGATCAGCTTATTTGATGTTTTTCTCCAAACTGTGAAAGATCACACTGAGGGCAACACTGCAAAATCTGGTAACCATTTCACTTTTGAGTATTTTCACCTTATGTGTAGAAACATTAATCCCATATCATAGATTTCAGTAGACATCTTCCTTTGATATTACATGCAATTACCAAAGCTTTCTAGCTAATCTTGTTAAATGTAATAAAGGAAAAACTGTTTAATTTTCCAAAAAGAAAAGAGAAGCAATGTGTGTATTCAAGCTAGAACAGCCAAAACATGTGCCAGAGCAACTTTCTGAAAGCAACTGAACTATTCTGTAAGATTATTTCATTTAAATTAATTCTATAATTAACTGATATATCACATTAATGCGTATTAATGATCACATATTTGTGAACCTGTATCCTGTGAATTGACTTTTGGACAAATGTATGAAAGAAAATATACTTTGTCCCTGAAAAAGTATCCCAGTTTATAACATTATTCTACTAGGATTCAAATATTGCATCTTCCCACTGCAATGAATGTTATTTTTCTTTAAAAAAAAAAAAAAAAAAGTAAAATAGCTGGTTTTAACCACAGCAATGTTAAAAACAGTACAACTCATTTAGTGACTGTAGATTGCTGGATTAGAAATGAAACATCCTTGTATCTCTTTTAGATGATCTAAACCGTGTGGTGCAGAGCTACATTAGGTAGTGAAGTCTTTTGATAACTGAACTCACATTTGAATATGTGTAATTTCCCTTTGAGGATTAATGTGGAATAACTGAATTGAACCGAGTTAGAACCAGTTCTTTTGGAGCAGGAAAGCTGTCGCAGCATTTCACAGCGCTGCTAGTGCAAACAACTGCTCAAAATTATTATGTTCTATTTATGCTTTATCGAGCAGTACAGGTCTTGATTTCACTTGTGTGAAACATGCCCGTGTGATGAAATACTATACAGTGGTACCTGAAGTTTCAGGCGCACCACCACTAAGTGTCATTGTGCGTGAATCTCATCAGCAACCCACGTCTCGCTCGTGGAAGCGTGTTTTCTGCTCGTATTTGTGTATTAATGGCATTTCCATTCATTTCAACGGGAAATATTGATTTGACGTACGAGCTCTGTCACAGAATGAATTAAACTCGTAACTCAAGGTACCAGTGTATAAGTAAAGTTATGAAATAGTATAGTAAGCAGAAAGTGCTTCTGCTTATTTATGTTAATTTACTACACATATACATACACTGTACTTTATAATCAGTCTAGTTTATTTATGTCATTTCAGGGCATTTTTGCAGAAAAGGCTAATATTTTGAAAACAAGCTTAAGTCTGTTTAAATACATTTATAATAAAGTTAGATCCCAGTTAGATCCAGTTTGTTATCTCACATTTATGACTGTGGCTCTTCCCCCCAGTTAAACAGCGCTTGATGGACCACCTTGTCTACCCTGGTTCCCTGATAACGGAGGAGGTTCTCCGGCCCAGGAAAGTCCTTATCCTGGGCTCTGGGGGACTCTCTATTGGCCAGGCTGGAGAGTTTGATTACTCTGGCTCACAGGTCTGTGAAATAAAAGTTTAGTTTCTTAAGCTTATTTATTTTAGGAAGAACAAGGAGTCTGATGGAGAACAGGTTTTGGTAAACAGTAATATGATAGTAGACCATGTCTGTTTGGCTTCTTTTTAGTTGAAGCGCTCACAATTTTTGAAATTTAGTGTTCCATCTGAACTAACTCAGCTTTGTTTTTAGGCTATTAAGGCTCTGAAGGAAGAGAACATACAGACTGTGTTGATAAACCCCAACATTGCCACTGTGCAGACCTCCAAAGGTCTGGCTGATAAAGTCTACTTCCTGCCTATTACACCAGAGTACGTCACACAGGTGTGGATTCTTTCTCTTGTGTTCTTGAAATTAATAAAAGCTGTAATGTGACCAGAGAAAACTCCATACCAAGTCTGGAAATGTAAAGAAGGATTCTTCAAGTAAATGCTGCCTGTCCTCCCACTTTGTTGCACAGGTGATAAAAAATGAACGCCCAGATGGCGTTTTGCTCACCTTTGGTGGTCAGACTGCCCTGAATTGTGGTGTTGAGCTGACTAAGATGGGTGTGTTGGAGAAGTACAAAGTTAAGGTTCTTGGAACACCGGTTGCATCCATTGAGATGACTGAAGACAGGAAAATCTTTGTAGAGAAAATGGAGGAGATCAACGAGCATGTTGCTCCAAGTGAAGCAGCACTGTCAGTGGAGCAGGTGAGCAGAGGAGACATTTCCATAAAATGTAGCTTCTAGTTTGTGCTCTTTCCCAGCTTTTCATGTTTAGGTCTGTATTTTTGTTGTAGGCTGTGGCTGCTGCTGAGCGTCTTGGCTACCCTGTCCTGGTTCGTTCAGCGTTTGCTCTTGGTGGTCTGGGCTCTGGTTTTGCCAACAACCGAGAGGAGCTGATCTCTCTCGTAACTTCAGCCTTTGCCCACACCTCTCAAGTACTGGTGGACAAGTCCCTCAAAGGCTGGAAGGAGATTGAGTATGAGGTGGTTCGAGATGCCTATGACAACTGTGTCACTGTGAGTAACACTCATGGAGAGTGTGTCTAGTTTATCTATCGATCGATCGATCGATCTATCTATCGGTCTGTCTGTCTGTCTATCTATACTTATGTGTGTATACATATATGTGTACATATATACATATATATATATATATATATATATATGTACACATATATGTATATGTGTGTGTGTTTGTGTTATGGGTAGATTAAAATTGAAGGTGCTGCATCATAAGTTGCAGATCTTCTAAATCTAGACCTCAAATATCGGAGACATTCTAGAGACATTCAGTCAATGTGGTATATATAATGTTGTTATTGAACTAATGGTTTTGATTGTTTTTTCTTGTTTAGGTTTGTAATATGGAGAATATTGACCCCCTTGGCATCCATACAGGAGAATCAATTGTGGTGGCGCCCAGCCAGACTCTTAATGACCATGAGTACAACATGCTGAGGAACACAGCCATCAAAGTGATCAGACACCTAGGCATTGTGGGAGAATGTAATATCCAGTATGCTCTGAACCCTGAATCTTATCAGGTAATCTTGTATGTGAAACTCAAAAAACATATAAAAGTCAGACCATGTTTGGGTTTTATGTTTTACTGTTTTTGTAGAAAAAACTATAGATCAAACTAGCAGCTTGTATCAGACTATAGGTGTTACCCACTAGCAGGGATTCTTGGGTAGTTCAGGACCAGATCTGTCTTTACCAGGAAATGAGACTTTCAGGGGCCTCTACAGAACTAAAACACATAACTATGGTAGGAAAGGTACTCCAAGTGACCCCGAAAAACTTCTGCATGGGTGGTGGTGGTGTTGACTTGCGGATTGGGTGTTCTGGGGGATATGATGTCATTTAGCCTCCTAATATCTCCTTCACCTATGTGGATTAGCACTCAGTAAAAGTGCTAATCCTTCTTTGAAGCAAAAATGTCTTATGTTTAGTTTTAGCTCTTTTCCTTCTTTTATTTCGACATCTTTGCCATCTTCTACTTTCCTTTATTGATGGTTGACAAGGAGAGAAAGATGATGTTGCCACCATGTGCTATGAATGGTCGTTTGTGTGCGACTACCCTAACCGTAAGCAGAGACACAGCAGCAGAAGGACTGAGGAGGAGGTTGGCCCTGTTAAAATTCTAGTACAGTACTTTTATCCTAGAACCCTGCTGGTGGAAATGCACCTATTATCCAGCTTAACTAGCTCATACAGCCCAGAGAAATGTGATATTAATGCATGATTTGACCAACACAGACAACCATCATTCACACAAAGGCTTGTTCAGATGTTCTTCCATGAAAACTCAAACCATTGTAGCAGAGTTATTCTGAGGAGGAACGACAGCCAAAGGTTAAAGTCTGATCTAACATCATCACAATGCTGAACATTCCTAATCTGTGCAAGGAAACGTTCAAGCGAGCTAAGACTGACAGCTCCTAGCTGTCAGATGGAGGGGAAAAAAACTATAAATTACAACTAGGCAGGAAATTTACTAGAAAAGTGAAACTCTACTTCAAATATGCAAAATATATATTTAAAATACATGGTGTATGTCACATATGTGCACATCTCTTGCAGTACTACATCATTGAGGTGAATGCCCGTCTTTCACGCAGCTCTGCTCTGGCCAGTAAAGCAACAGGGTATCCTCTGGCCTATGTAGCAGCTAAACTGGGCCTGGGGATCCCACTGCCTCAACTAAAGTATGTTTGTTAGCTAATAACATGCTATGAAATGTTCTCTCTAATTAGCTATAATGTCTTAACATTAATATATTCTTTTTTATTTAATTTGCATGTGTTCTAATTTGAATCAGTGCATTTGTGAATGGATATTTACAGTATGTTTATCTTCTAGAAATTCTGTTACCAATTCAACAACTGCAAACTTTGAGCCTAGTTTGGATTATTGTGTGGTGAAGGTCCCTCGCTGGGATCTCAGCAAGTTTCTCAGGGTTTCCACTAAGATTGGCAGCTCTATGAAGAGCGTTGGTAAGTGTAAGACAAAAAAAGAAAACCCTTTCATTGTACCTGTATTTTGATATTAACTCTGGTATCCAAGCAGTGTTAGAAAGTAGATCTTCACACACACTTTTGGATAATCACAAGGTTGTTGCATGTTGTTTCATTAACAGTTGCCAGGTTCTTTGCAATCTCTTTGCTGAATCATTTAAAAAAGAAGACATGGGCTTTAAGGAGTTTTTTTTTCTACTCTATAGTAAATCTGCAGTTGTTTTAATGGATTCTGTTGGAACATTTTTTCTCAACAGGGGAGGTTATGGCCATCGGCAGGAGTTTTGAGGAGGCCTTTCAGAAAGCTCTCAGGATGGTGGACGAGAACTGTGTCGGCTTTGACCACACCATCAAGCCTGTCTCTGAAAAAGTTAGTACCTGTTCAGTCGCTCACTGCCCAAATTTGTTATGTAAACTAAACAGTCAGTTCTGATGTAGTGATGGATATTAAGAAAAATAGTCTACACACCCTGATGAAATTTTACTTGTAAAATCTTTAATGCGATCTTCCAACAAAGAAAAATGCAGGGAAAAAGGAAAGCAGACGTTGAATTAATAATTTAAAAAAAAAACAAAAGCAAACTTCCAACAGCCTGATTGAAGAGCTCTAAATGTTCTCATAGTTAAACAGTCACATTCAAAATTAGCCTATAGATTGCGATGAAACCCAGGCCAAGCCAGCTGCTTTGTAGTATTTTCTTGTTGCATTCTGCTCAGAGCCATGGGTGACCAGGAAATGCTAAAGAAGAAATTGCCAATGAGCAGAAAGGTTTATATGAATAGCTGTGAATGTACTATGGAACACATGTCAGCACCACCATTAAGTAATCAGGGTTCCCACACGTCCTGGAAAACCTGGAAAATCATTGACCATGGGAAAAAAAACACATGGAAAATGAGAAAAAAGGTCACATGTCCTGGAAACTGTTCAGTTATCCTGGAAAATTATTTCTGTTGTCACCTCATCTTCTGGGCAACATTAATTAACACTAATTAGCTTGAAGGCACAGCTCTTGTCTTTTCTTCTAGCCAGCACAGCGCCCCATGTGATGCTGCCATATGGAATAAATTTTGTGCCACCAGGAAGTGAATTTTAATTTTTTATATCTGAATATGAATCATTCAGTTAGAACCTGAATTGATCGGTTTCAATGATTACTTTTAAAATCTGAATCTAACATGGGGATAAAAGTGACAAATTAATAGCCTGGCAGATCCGAAAAGAAGAAAGCTCGAGATGCATTCCTTCAGTTAAGACCAAAGGTGGTGCCACAATAACCCACGATCCCAAACTTATCGATGATACTTTTAGGGATTTCTATCTAGACTTGTACTCCTCTCAGGGTGTAGATACATATAAAATGAACAGCTTCTTGGAGGGTCTGACCACCCTGGAGCTGGCGGTGGAGACAGCTTAGAGGCAGACAGTTTTCAGCAGGGAAATCACCAGGGCCAGATGGATTTCCAATGGATTTTAAAAAGTTTTTACTTCTAACCTAATCTCACCAATGATGGATATGTTCAAACACGCAATTGAGACCCACCAACTATGTAAAACTCTAGAACAGGCCCTGATTACTGTTCTGCTAAAACCAGGCAAGGACCCTAAATTGTGTGGCTCCTACAGGCCCATAGCCCTCCTGTCATCAGAATACAAGATATTTACTAAAATTATAGCTACCAGACTGGAGAAGGTGATCTCTAGTCTTATAAATGAGGATCAAACTGGCTTTATTCAAAATCGCTTCTCTTCTGACAACATTCATAGATTTCTCAGTATTATTCACTGTGCCGAGCAAATCAATAACCCTATCATTGCCCTTTCTTTAGATGCCGAAAAGGCATTTGATCGCTTAGAATGGCCCTGTCTCTTTGCAGTTTTACAAAAAATGAATTTTGGTCCAAATTTGATACAAATGGTACAGATGTTATACTCTTATCCACTAGCAATGATTCAAAGAAACAATGATATCTCTTCTCTCCTCCCTCTCTACGGGGTACATGCCAGGGCTGTACCTGGTCAAAGATCCTCTTCGCGCTGGCAGTTGAGCCCGTTGCTATCGCTATTAGAGCACACAAAGCCATAGAGGGTGTCATGGCTGGAAATGATAAACATATCATTTCATTATATGCCGATGACATCATACTATATTTGACTAATGTGGCCTCATCTCTTCCCGCCCTTTGTATCCTGTTGGACGACTTCAGCTGCATTTCCGGTTACAAAATAAATAAAGCTAAAAGTGTGGTGATGCCTCTGAACCCAGCTGGCTGAGGACTATCAAGGGTAAACTTTAATTTTCATTGGGAACCCCATAAGATTTGCTATCTTGGTGTTCAGATATTCAATCAACTAGATCAGATTCACTCTCTCAATTATGGACCCCTGTTTAAAAAAGTAGAATCAGATTTGGAAAGGTGGAAATCCCTACCTATATCACTAATTGGACGAATAAACTGTATAAAAATGAATGTGCTTCCCAAATTTCTCTCCCTATTTCAAGCGCTTCCGATTCCAATTCCCAAAAAAAAAATTTTAAATCTGGATAAACTAATATCTAATACCCAGAGTAAAACTGAAAAACCTTTGCCGTCCCACCGTGAAGGAGGTCTAAACCTGCCTGACTTTCAGTTTTATTACTTAGCTGCTCAGTTGAAAGCGATTTGGACTTGGGTTAAAGATTTAGAGTGTCCTCCAGGCTGGAAACAGATCGAACAATCCCAAACTACGGAAACGTTATCAAGTATTACATTTATTCACTCCTACCACAGTCAGAGACAGGTAACTCGAAATCCAATGATAATACACACCTCTAAAATATGGCATGAAATCAGGGCAGGGTTTCGTAGTGTCCAGCCAATATACAGGTCCACTCCATTTCATCTCAACCCTCTTCTACCCGAGGCTTTGAGAGATGGTATTACCAGGGACTGGTATAAGAGAGGCATATGCACATTTGGACATCTTTATGAGCTTGATAACTTGAAAACCTTTGAACAGCTGAGAACCTCTTTTGACCTTCCTGCGGCACATTTTTTTAAGTTTCTGCAGGTTAGAGATTATATTAGAGTGCAGCAGGGTGGGAAACTTACTCCTTTAGAGGACTTTCAAATAGAGAATATCATACAGGATAAACATAATTCAAAGGGGTTTTGAGAGATGGTATTACCAGGTACGACGGCATCGTCTTGGGAGAGATTGTTGGTGGAGGGACGGTACTGATGAAGGGAGTGGTTAAGCAGAGACCTGGAGTTAACCAAGAACATAACCTGCTCGGACCAGGTTGGAGATGTGGAGTAAATTACCATAGCAGACCTGGATCTACACCGATCCACCGGTCCTAGTACGGGTTAGTCAGGAAGTTACTCCTCACATGATCAAGTTACTCTGAAAGTTACCCCGCTAAGCTGGTTAAACCCACTTCATAGTACAGACCCCTGTTTCATTTGCACTTATTTACTTCTTCCTATTTATTTATTTTTCTTTTTTAAGTCCTTTTTTGTTCTGTGCTGCACCATAGTCAGTCGGGGGGGATCAGATGCTTGATGTCTTATGTTAAATATGAGGACACCACTGTACTGTGGTGGGGTCTTTGTTGTTGTATTAAAAGCTCCCAAAAATAAAATGTTCAAAAAAAAAAAATCTGAATCTGAATGGACTCATTTGAAATTGAATCTATTGGTTTGAATGTTGTCTGACGATAAAATCAAAGCTGTATTTCATATTATTGAAAAATTCAGCCCTCTGATTCATTCTCACTTTTCAGTTTCACTTCTCTCCATTCAGATTCAGTTTTTCAATTCAATTTTTGTGCCATGAATCCGGTTCCTGGCGTCAGGCAAAACTAGTCGAACGCAGCAGCGCATTTTACATTGTCTTTGCCTGCGTAAACACCTGCTGGAGTGATGTGCAGTGATCAGCAGCCAAAGGCTTGGGTTTGTGTAAAAAAAAAAAAGAAAAAAAGAAAGAAATCACAACATGTATGACAGGAAGCGCCGTAAAAAGATCTTCTCCAGAACAGCTGCTTGGGTGTCGCTTCTCCAGACTCAGGAAACGACGTTCATGATAATGTAACATAAACAGTCTGTGGACGTCAGCAGCGGCGGCTAACGATCGCTCAGAGTTTCATCCCATACAAATAATTACTGGAGATACGACGTGTCCAGTGGTGTACTGGCCAGCTGCCATACTGGGACAAACTGGTGGGCTGATGAGATCACTCCCGGACGCGGTGGCTGGCCCCCGGTGCCAAAACATCAAAATCCGTCAAATTCCTGTATTTTTATATGTTCGAGAGGGAGACAGATCAGAGGTTGTCACGTCAGCAAGACACCTCTGAAATCTATTGACCAGTATTACCCCTTCATCTACCTACTGGGCCCAGTGTCCAAACAAGAGACTTCCAGGTGCAGTCAAAGTTGGCACAATTAATAACAAGAGCGACGTTTCCGTTTTCAAGCATTTGACTGAATGATTGTTTTAATAATTGACTTCACAGCATGTGATTCATCTTTATAATCTTTATAATGACATGGAACTAGTCAAGAGAGATGGAGAGATTGGTCAATAACAAGTCAGCAAGATAATTGAAGAGGAATTTCATATTCCAACACGACAGTGGTCCAAAGTAAGGCTGGACGTTGTGGCCAAAATCCATGTCAAAATATATTTCTTCATTTTGATTTGACAACAATATAATTCTGATATCAGTACGGTTTTACCTTTTACACCTTTTATTTAAATTCATAACAAAGACGTGACATTCCCATCAAACAAACTTTGTCTATCATTGCTATAGTAATGTATATCAAAATTTTGAAAATATGTTCAAAAGTCGGGCAGCATGGTGTCTTGGTGGTCAGCACTGTTGCCTCACAGCAAGAAGGTTCCTGGTTCCAGCCTCCACAGGGGCCTTTCTGTG
>JBAMYA010047183.1:0-10557 GCA_037176975.1 Arrhamphus sclerolepis | reverse complement strand
TTATGATAAAAGTCACAAATTGTTATGTCAAAAATAAAACATTTTCTTTTTTCTCCTTAAATCTGACAACATAGCTGGTTGAGAAAATAAAGAATAATCAGCCCTTTAAGGGTAACCATGGTGATGATGTGGTCCAGGATGAAATAGTTTTGACACCTCTGGCATAATCCTCAAAAAGATGTTTTTGTGAACTAGAAGATTCCTCAGGGGTGTCAGTCATCCAAACTCAAGGTCAAACCCTAAAAACTGTTTCAGTTTAAACATTTAGGGACATATGAGTCAGATAAAAGCAGTTTTATGCTTCAGTACCTGAAACACTGCAATGACGCAGGTATGAATAAATGATAAATGGTAATTGTTCCATCATCAGAAATAGAATTTAACAGCCAGTCAGACGACTGTTTCTAATAAAACTAAGGTGTTCACAGCGCTTGTTGATGTTTTGTTGACTGATGGATCAGATAATCACATAAACAGCTAATCAGAAAGAGCAGTCATTAAATATGAAAAGGATGTAGACGTAATTTAACGTCACATAGAGCTGTTTTCTCTCCTTCGTGTTCGGTCCTCTTCACCCTCGGTGACTAACGCTCGCTGTGGAGGAGGGCGCCAGACGGTGGGTGGAAGTGTGCGTTCCAGACAAACACGTTTAAAACTGAACCGGTGGATGGACAGTCTCTCTGAGACTTTCGTCTTCAGTCCCAGGAGGAAGCTGCTTCCTGCCAATCTCCACCCAGAACCAGATCTGGCTCCTGATCACCCCCACTGAAGTTTTTATCTAGCCAGGGTCAACCTCAGTTCAACCTCCTCTGACTGAAAAAAAAAACGATCTCACACCACAGTCACATCAATTAATACGACATTTACAGCTACATTTTAAGAAAATGTCAGAAAATTACATCAGGTCGTCTTTGGTCACAAGACAGGATTAACGGCCGTCACTGCAGGATGTAGGACAGGACTGACGAGCTGATTTGGACAAAAGACGAAATATATCCCTACCATTCTTTTAACTTTGGTGTTCTTTGCCAGTGACGACCTAAAATTGTGTAGTGAAGAGCTTTTAGGTCAGTTAGCCGACATTTACCTCGTCCTCGTTCAGGTTGTTGCAACTGAAATGACGTCTAAAATGAAGACAGCCAGAGTTCCTCCACAGCTGATTTACCCATCCATCAGTCAAAAAACACAACCCTAAGGTAGTAGAGCAACCGTTGCCTCTAGTGGTCACTAGAGGAACCACAGCCTCTAGTGGTCAGTAGAGGAACTGAAGCCTCTGGTGGTCGTTAGAGGAACCGCAGCCTCTAGTGGTCGGTAGAGGAACTGCAGCCTCTAGTGGTCGGTAGAGGAACTGCAGCCTCTAGAAGTGGGTAGAGGAACCGCAGCCTCTAGTGGTGAGTAGAGGAACCGCAGCCTCTAGTGGTGAGTAGAGGAACCGCAGCCTCTAGTGGTCGGTAGAGGAACTGCAGCCTCCAGCTTGAGTGACAGGTTTGGGATGTGTTGAGCTCAGCCAGATCACCTTAAGGATGGTGTGTGTTGTTACACACTAAAAGTCAGAGAAAACTAGAAAAACCAGCTTCTGGGTCCAGACATGCATATGAAAAAAGACCCTTTCATCTCATTCTTCTTCTTCAGTCTCAATATCCTCTGGGAAATGAGTTGAGACAAATGTAACCCCGCCCCTGTCCGGGGAACCGCCGTCTGACGGACGTCGAGCATCGAACAGACCTCACCTTGATCAGTTTAACACAATTACCTGGCTGTTATTTTTAATGGGTTTTATTTTTCTCAGTCGTGTTGCCACTTTAAATGTATCGGGAGTAAAGCCAAGGTGAAGCAGAACAAAAGTTCTGCAGACCGAACCGAGGCCGGAACTTCAAACACCTCCGTCCATCAGTTAAACAGGCGGGCGTTTTCTTTTCTTTTCTTTTTTTAAAAAAATGTATTTGTTTTTTCCTTTTTTTAAAATAAAAACTTAATATTTGAGCACTGACATACCTTGTGGGTGTCCGTGGAGCTTCGTCTTCTTCCTCTTCTTCCTCCGGCAGACAGAGACGTTCAACAGATTGATTCGTTTTCTCAGCTGTCAAGTCAGCGTCCCGATGCGTGTTAACTCGCACCGGAAGTTATTTTTTTCACAAAATAAAAGCGTCAGACAGCTGGAGTTGACTCCATTTGCTTTCAAAATGGTACGAATGTAGTGATTGGAATATATTTTGGGTATATCTTTATTTCCCTGAGCCATCACATTTTTAAATATGGACAGAAAAAAGGTCTATAATTGTTCAAAATGTACAAGATACTGTAGATAAATAGGAAATTGAACAGTCTAAAGCTTCTTGAGCTGCTAATTCACTCTCAAAAGTAGCTCAAAAAGACGCAACTTTGCTCAAGTATTTGTGATTTTTTTTTATTGTTCTGCAAAAGTTGTAATTTTATGAGAAAAAGTTTGGATTTTTTTGTTCATAGGCTATGGTTTTTGTAAAATTCATGATTTTTGCGACATGATTTGGTGTGAAAAAGTCATGGTTTTGTAAAATTTAAGATTTGAAGATGAACAAATTTCCACAACAGAGTTACAATATTGCACAATTTTCTGCTTTTAGAATAAAAAAATCTTGTAATTTTCAGATTTAAAGTTGTTATTTTATGTCAAAATTATTCTATGTTAAGTCCAAAAGTCGTGACTTTGCAAAAGTAAAGTCCTAAAATCCTCATGTTTAAGTTAGAACATTGCAAAAGTTCATGATTTTAAAATTTTCAATTTTACAACAAAATATGGGCTCTTTTTTAAGAAGTAGCATTTTTCTTTTTAATTTGCTACAAAGTAGTTTTTGTGAAACTTGAGATCTTATAATAAAAATTATAGGACCCAGCAATGTTCATTTTATTTTGAAAAATGTTTCCGGAAATTGCAGTGAAACGGGAGAAACTGTCAGAAGACGACTTCAAGAAGATTCAAGAAAAAAAAGGAAATAAACTCTAGCTTGATTAATTTTTATTTAATTTAGGTTTTAGGGGGAAGGAAATTCTTAATAGATTATGTTAACTTAAACGGCTTTTTTTAAAGTTTTTAATCGGCTTTAATAGGTTGTTTGAAGAAACAAACAAATAAATAAATAACGTACAGAACTTCTCCTGCACTTATTTAATGCTAAGCATTATTAAAACGTTTAAGTTTAAGGTGGAAGCTGTGTCTTCACAGGAAGAAGAGGAAGGTATCCTGGCTGTGTGGGCGTGAAGTTCTGGAACATTCCTCACCAGTGACTTTGCGCTCAGAAGTTTTCCCACCACAGTTTACCAGTACGCACACATAAAAACACACCACACCCGCAGCAGCCGTGACCACCTTACTGCTGCGATTATTAATAAATTAATGTGGGTTACAGTGATATCACCACAGAAGTAACACTTTCAACAACAGAAACGTCTCACATTGAAAATAAAAAAATAAAAAGCTTTATTCAAATGTACAGTATAGGAGTAGTGTCATCCCTCTCTTCTAGTCCGACCTCTGACTCGTGGTTCTCGAGAGTTTTCTGTTTCTCTTCATCTCGCTGCAGGACCACACGTTGGAACCGAGAACAAACATTTACCTGTTTGCTTCATCCGAGGACGAAATGATAAATGCTGAACATTGGTCGTTTTTACAGAAATTACGGCAAACTGTCGTTCTACCCGACTTGAAAAGGACGAAGAAGAAATCCCAGCAGGAAATGTGAAAATGAAGAAGAACAAATCGACCAATCACATTTCTTGGGGTTACATTTGGAAAAATGGTGAAGGTCAGACAACATATGTGGCATAGCTGTCAATCAAATCTTATCAGACCGCTTGATTGGCCAGCGATAATGAATTTTTTTGTTTTATATAAAAGGATCTATCATGAATGTAAAATCCAACTGCAGAGAGCAAATATGTCAATCGTCCTTGAACTCACAGGCCGGCGGCTTAAGACTGCAGCTGTATGGATGGATTTGATCAAAATGAAGAGAAAGTAAAAGTAACATTGAACTTCAGCATGTCTCCATGCAGGACAAGGGGACAACAGAGGCTTCAGAGGCTGATGAGCTGGCAGTAGTTCAGCCTTTGATTCAGACATGGAGGAACATGACCTTGGATAAAAGCAATGCTCCTTCACTTGATAATTTATTCAGCCAAGGGTTATGTCCTCACAAAAGTGGATATGTGCTGCCACTATCTCTGCAAGATCATCCGGATCAGGACATCTCCCCTTTGATAAAATCCCAGTCTGTGCAAGTGAAATGGTCCTGGAGGCTCCGAGAGACTCCGTTTGACCAAACTGGAACTACGCTTGGGTTTTGTTTCTTTCATGACCAGTTTGTAGATGGGAACCAAATATAAGAACCAGGTGCTCTGCTAAAACACTTGAAAACCCCTTGACTGAACCATATGAGGTCCAGACGTTTCATCATTCTGTAGGACAGCTCAGATAAACGTTATGAAGCGACGTTCCTGGCTCATAATGAAGTTTGGTGTGTCTACTGTGATCCCCTACAGCCGGTTTATGA
Organism: Arrhamphus sclerolepis; assembly: GCA_037176975.1. Lineage (NCBI taxonomy): Eukaryota > Metazoa > Chordata > Actinopteri > Beloniformes > Hemiramphidae > Arrhamphus > Arrhamphus sclerolepis. Next base: position 6,028 of record JBAMYA010047183.1, on the reverse strand, counting down.
TGTCCACAATGATCTTTGTTGCATTGTCCACGTTTGCCTTTGGATCAATATGCACCAGAGTGACGAACAGCTCAGGAGGCTCTAAGTAGCCGCAGCAGCAGCAGGAGCAGCAGGAGCTGCTGCTCCTGCTGCTGCTGCCGCTGCTACTGCTGCCGCCGCTGCTACTGCAGCCGCTCCTGCTGCAAAGGCTCCTGCTGCTGTGTTGCTCCTGCTGCCGACGCTGCTACTGCAGCCGCTCCTGCTGCAGAAGCTCCTGCTGCAGAAGCTCCTGCTGCTGTGTTGCTCCTGCTGCCGCTGCTGCTACTGCAGCCGCTCCTGCAGCCGCTCCTGCTGCAGAAGCTCCTGCTGCAGAAGCTCCTGCTGCCGCTGCTGCTGCTGAAGCGGCTTTTACAACGCTGGGTATTCTTATTTTCTTGCGTCTATTATTCGCCCCTGCTGCCATGAAAGCCAGACAAAACTTCGTCATCAAAACATTCCCTTCAATTAACTTTAAAACTGACATTTTAACATGAAAGAATTCTTTTGTAGCTTTTGAACAAATGTCATATGTCTACCAGACATTTCAGGAAATTATTCTTGAATAAAAGTCCTTCCTTTTTGTAATATTGGCAGAGCTTTCTGTAACCCAGCATGTTGTCAAAGCCAGATTCCCTGAAGATCAGCTTTGCAGTCTGGACAGACGCCAGCAGAGTTTGACCCGTGAACTGTTGGTGCCTGAAGCTGCAGTCTGAGCTGAGGAAACGCAACAGTTTTTACCTCTGAAGCCTGAACACGAAGCAACTTCCAACAGTTCAGGTCTGGACTTTTATTGAGTTTAAAAACAGAAACAAATTCAGTAAAATTGCTGGAAATAAAACACTTTAATGTTACCACCAAATGAATAGTGCAGGAGAATAAAGATTTTATACGCATTATAAAGTGTCTTGAACTACTAAAAGAAGAAATCCAATTCTGAACTATGACTGTAAAAGCTTTGAGAGCATCATCAAATTTGTCACAGAAATAAGCTTACAAAAATTATTAGTATACAAATGAAGGGTGGAGATGTCTAGATGATGGTTAAAAGTAAAGCTGGTTGGGCCGCCCACATACGACGCATAGCCTCATGCAGCGATCACGAGTTTGTCTCCTGGCTCGGCGACAGGTTGCTGCATGTCTCCCATGATCTCTGCCCTTGTTTCCTCCCACTTTTGTTCATTAAAGGCCACTAGAGCCAACAAAATCTTAAAAAAATAAAATAAAGATGGTTTCCAGGTTAAAGTGATGCAAACAAGGGAAGATCATACAAACTCCACACAGAACCACCGGAACCAAAATCCAACAGAATCTTCTCTGGTAGGTGTGAAGTGTCAGTACTAACCACTGAACTACTGTACTGCCGTTGTAGCAGGACCCAACTGTATTATGGTTGGACCCAAAGTCAGCACGGAACTCAAGATCACCATGGAAGGATCCAAGATCACCATGGTAGGACTCAGCATCACCATGAAAGGACCAAAAAACACCATCATCACCATGGTAGGACCCAACATCACCATGGTGGGAGCCAACATAAACATCGTAGGACCCAACATCACTGTGGTAGGACCAGCATGATCATGGTAGGACCCAGTATTACCATGGTAGGACCCAGTATCACCATGGTGGGAGCCAACATAAACATTGTAGGACCCAACATCACTGTGGTAGAACCAGCATGATCATGGTAGGACCCAGCATCACCATGGTAGGACCCAACATCACCATGGTGGGACCCAGTATCACCATGGTGGGACCCAGTATCACCATGGTAGGACCCAACATCACAACTGTGGTAGTTGTTTGTGTAACAGGAATGTAATGCAGTTTGCGTTTCTGTGTGTCTGTGCTTCTTGATGGACTCAGACGTTAACCATCCTCCTACTCTGACTGTGTCATCCACATTGACAATATTAGCAAAAGTTTGAAGAAACGTCTCCAGTCTGCAGGAAATGTGGTCACAGCTTGAGGAAATGTTTGCTCTTGCTTCAGAGGAAACCTTACAAAGTTAAATCACTTCAGACTTTTGGGAAAACAAGCATCCCCTCATCTCTGTTGAAATAGTCAGCCACATGCACATTGATCAAATTATCGTATGTAAGTGAAGCAGCCGTTGTTCATATGTGAAACATGTCAGTGTGGTTCTCGTCTCTGTCATTTTATCTGTTTGCTTTCAGCTGTCTTTCCTCTAGATGGACAGTAAACCACCCAGCCAGGGAGGAGGTCTTTAAAATCTCATGTTCACGTAACCAGTAACCCTGTTTGTGTTTCTGGTGAAGTCCTCCAGCTTCTGATAAAGACACACACCCTGAGCTTCAGGACTTCAGCCCGTTAGCCCCTCACTGCTTATCTCTCACTTCCTGTTGTTCACCACAGAGCTGCATAGTTGTTCCTCTTCTGTCATTTATAGTTTTTTTCATCTTTCAGCTTCTCATTAATTCAACAACCTTCACAACCATCTTGTGGGGAAAACGGTTACGCTGTCGGGATGAAAATAATAAAAACACAGACAAGGCGTTATTATTACCACTTTTGGGTCTCCATGACCAGACAGAAATCTGAGAGCAGACCTCCATCCTCAAGGCCGTGTTGGGTCAAACAGATGCTTTTATTCTTCAGGACTTTTCCAGAAGCTTCTGTAATCTTGGTGCTTTTGCTTCTCAGGTGATTGAAGTATAACGATGAGTCTTCCAGCTTTTGTCGTTTTTTTTAGTGGCTAGCACGAACACACCGTCCAAAAATAAAGAAAACATTCATTTCTGTGAGGCAGACACATAATTAGCAGCAACTAATGCTTATAAATGTAACAGGGCAGAATAAGTGGTACTTTGCAATACCTACGTGCTTTTTTTTTCTTTTTGTTTCATTTTTAGTTCAATTAAAAAAATGTTTAAGAACAAGGCCATTACACTGATATGGATTTGACTGTTTTTACAGAAACAAACATATAAATAAATGACTGGAAATGGCATGACGGTATACAGGGACAAGAACAGCAGACCAGTTAAAGCTAAAGCCCCGCGGGCCACATCCGGCCCCCACTTCATTTTTCTGGCCCTGAAGAGTGCGCAAAGACAGGATCTGAGTCAGTGCTGATGGAGGTCAATGGGGACGATAAAAAGATGTTAATTTCTGTCCAAACTCTTCGTTTTTCTGATCTTTTTTTATATAGAAAAGACTTTTTGATCTTAAGACAAAATTTTGTAGAAAAGTCAATAATTTCAAACAAAAAAATTTAATTTTAAGTTAAAAAGTCACAATTTTGCGACATTTGTTATTGCACGATAAAAAGCTGATCTTGCAAAATTTGCAGTTTTATAACAAAAGATGGTTGTTACAAAAATGGTAATTTCTTTGTGATTTTACAAGAAAACAAAAAGTGATGTTAGTGCAAAAGTCTCAATTTTATGGTAAAGCTTGCAGTGTGTGAAATTTCAAGATTTTATGACAAAATCTCACTTATTAAATGAAAAAAGAGATGTAATATTATTAAATTTGCCCTTTTACAAATTATCTGCTTTTTTTTCTTTTAAATTTTTGATTTCACAAGAAAGATCTATTATTTTGAATGAAACCCACAATTTTATGCTTGAAAAAACAACACATTTATTTATTTGTTGGGTTAGAAATCTGACAACAAAACAGGTTCAATGGTAACCATGGTGATGAAATAGTAGAGTTAAATGTTCTACTCCAGCGATAACCACGACTCAAACATGCGACATCACCCTGATGCAGTTCATCAGCGCAGGTGTTTACGGTTTACGAGCCTTTCGAGTGTCTTTAACTTGTTGGACCTGTTTCAGCCTGGCGGTTTTGACTGGATTGTCTTCCTGCGCTCCTTTTTCTCAGGTCCTGTTTGTTCAGTCATGTGACTCTTCATCTTCATCTGTGCAGCCTGTTTGGTTGATGCAGGCAGAGATTTGGGAAGGATTCATCAGATTTTGATCACTTTCAAGCCCAGTCGCTGTTTATCCTTCATACTTTCGTGACTTTATGCAGCTTTATTTGTTTTGGATCCTTCTTATAAAATTCAGGATTCACTGCTGGTCATTAGATCAGTCTGCCTGCTGTTGGAGGATGAAAGACGAGTAAAAAGTTGTCACTTCAGGGCCTCCAAACATGAAGACTTCTCGTTGTTGTATTGTGTTTCTGCCACTGGGGGGCAGTCTGTGGACCAGTCTGCATTCTGGGCTGCTGATGGTGGTGTTGCTGAGCTCAGAAATCCCTGTTCAGAATGAAAACTGCAGTCAGTCTCAGGTCATTGTGCATCATCTTCACGTGTCTGAGCTCAAACCATCCAAACCTTTGTGTCTTACTGGATCCAGATGTGACGGAAACCAGCAGGTTCCTGTAAGATCTCGGTAGTTTTCAGTTTTCACCACTGAGAAACAGACCTGGTTGGCTTCAATTTGCTCATGTGTAGATTACCTTCAGGTATAAGTGATGTGCAGCCGTATTTTTGCACCCTTTGTCCCTTCAGTTCACTCTTCACGTGATCTTGAGGACGTCCATTCACTCATCCAATTAGAAATGAGCTCTCATCAGCCTTTTTGTCAGCTCTTTCTGTTCAGTCAAGGGGCCTCAGTAACTCGTGAAACGCACAACTTTTTTACCTTTTTTAGTCAATGAACGAACTTTCCCAAACGTGTCGATACCAAGCGTGCTTCGGCAGTGCTCCAGCTAGACCCTGCTTTCAGTTCTTGGCTCAGTAATCGTCCAGGGAGACAAACTGGAGACACTTGACATTTTACTCCTCAAACCTTTGACTGAAAACGTGACATGTCACTGCGCTGCATTCCCTCAAAGCAGCACTTCTTCTGGGCCTAATTGGGTCGGACGGCTCATGTGGAGGTGGTATTTTGCCGGAGAATTCCCTCAGCTCTGGGGAGACGAGCCGGCAGGACTTCGTTTATCAACGTCTCCCAGCTTTCTGCTGACTAGTTTGTTTTTGCCCTCCGCACACTTTATCACCTGTCACACCTACGGGGACCCAGTGAGGAGAACGCCGGGCCACGGCGGGTCTCCTGGGCCCATCTTCGCTTCCCTTCTCAGCGCTGTCACAGATAACCACTCCACTGGAGAGGCCTGCTTCAGGAAACTGGGTATAATGGTCTGCCATCCCAGCAAAATAAAAATAGAGCCATATCACATTATAACAAACAATATCTTTTTCAAGTTTGAACAATATATTATCTAACAATATAATATTTATATGGTAAAAACGTGATAATATATTATACAAACGTGAACTTTTTATTGTTCGAACATCAGAGCAGCTTGGACAATATTGCAGCCAGCATGCGAACGCTGACAAGGAATTTGAGAGGAATGAAGTTGTACAGGAGGAAGAATGAGTCTGATCCTCTGGAGGTTTGTCATTGATCAGCTGGACGAGCATGGTGGTCTCTGTGGATACCGGCTACACCACCTGAACTGCATTCAGGCTGGGATGTGGTCACGCAGCGCCATGAGACTTCCACTGAAGTTCCTTGATCCTTGTAAGGTCGAGAAAAAACGCAGAAGTCGGTTAAAGCGACGCATGTTTGTTAATCCTGGTCCGAACTTCAGGTGTGACTGAATGGAATGATTGATGGCTTCATGTCTATTCAACAAGATCATCGCAGGTTATGTCAGAGCAGAAGTCCAAAAGAGGATGGGAAGTCCTGCCAAGATTCATCCAGATTTGGGAACAGAGAATATCATAATGGGAGAAATGCAGAGATTCTTCTTTCCATGGATAGTGGATCACCAGACCAGTAACTGTTTCATTACTGGGTCCAGCAACCATAACCAGAGCATTCTGGGACGGCACCATGCCCACGACAAATCGTCTTCAGGAACTAAAAGACGAAGACTGTCTCCCTGGCAGTTTCTTGGACAAGCATCTCCTATTGTTCACTTGCCTGAACATCACTGATGAAAATGAAATGAAATGAAAATGAAAAATACTTTATTTATCCCAGAAGGGAAATTCAATATTGTAGTAGGGCTTTTTATATTGTTTTTT
>JBAMYA010047182.1:0-10558 GCA_037176975.1 Arrhamphus sclerolepis | reverse complement strand
TATATGTATCTCTCTCTCTCTCTCTCTCTCTCTCTCTGTATATATATATATATATATATATATATATATATCTATTGCACATATTGCAGAAGAGCTGGTAGTGTCAGTTCATCAGTCAAGCAGAAATATTTATTTTCCAGTCATTTCGTATACGTTTTGGTTGATGCCTGGGGTTTTTGATGAAGCAAAACCAAAAGATAAATAACTGACTTACGTAAGAATAGATAGTTGATCCATCCCTCCACCTAGATTTGTTATTTTTTATGGCTGTCAGATTATTGCAAAAGCATGTCAACCCCCAGTGAATCTGCTGGGCTTATCTATAGACGGGAAACACTATCGGTGTCACGCAGATGCAACGTGATCACGATAAAGTTTCAGAATTGATTATAAGTTATCATGTAAATAAAGCCATCAGATTTTAATCTGAAGACACAAAACTCTGCAATCATATAGTGTTGATATTAAAGATTTTATAAGTTAGTTTGAGTTTAAGCTAAACATGTGTTGGTGGGCTGCCATCCACCACTTAACCAAATTATTCCACTGATTGTCACATTTGTCTTTACTTTTATTTCACTGCAGGAAGTATGAACTCAATATATTTCCTGATTCATTTAATCTGTGTTTCATTTGTTAATATACATCGATTCCTGCACTGATGGAATGTCACACATTTCAGTTCAGCCTATTTACAAGGCACCAATTCACACCAACATTATTCTCAGGGCGATTTACAGTTAATTTCTTTCTAAGGCCAGTTCTGTTTATTTCATTCACATCTGGATTCCTGCCCACGAGCTGAGCGATATGATCTCTTCAGCATATCCTGGGTCAGCCTCAGGGCCTCCTCCCAGTTGGACATGCCCAAAACATTTCCGCCGGAAGGTATCCAGGAGGCATCCTTGGACTCCAGAATCCACTTCAGCTGGCTCTCATGGAGGAGTACAGCTCTACTCCAAATCCCTCTCGACTTGGATTTTCTTTCTAAATCTTTTGCAGCTTTGCACGGGAAACCCATCCCAGAAATGTGCTTCTGGTTCAGTATGGTCTAATTCACTCACATCTCACATAGCTGCATGTCATGTTGAAGCTGTGTAGTGGGGCAGTTATGTCTTTTTTTAGAAGAATTGCGCAAGAATTATAGCGAGGCGTTGGTCACATTGAGAAAGGACGCTCTGAAGGCAAATCTTTAATAGTTAAATGAGGATGCATTTTTCTTATCTTTCCGTCTCACCATACCCACAGTCAAAAACAAAGCCTAAAACCTTAAAAAGTTTGATTTTCACAAATCTGTCATGTAATTTTATCTGTTGCAGCATGACAATAAAATGGAGCAATAAAAGGCACCTGTGTCTCTCATCTCGGTTGTGCAAAAAAAAAAAAAAAGAACTTAGCACAAACGGAAGTAGACAGGAAGAAAGACTTGTGGTTGGTGGGTACACATCGGAAAGTGCTTCAGATATTTTACTTTATTGTTCCTGCGTGGAAGCATGTTGAAACACAGAGAAACTGTGCAATGCTTCTCCTGCTCTCACCTGTGGTATGTTGCAGCTTGCATGTAGCCACACCCGCCTTTGTGCTCTTACAGTTGTAGTGTTGTGTTAGCTTGACCTGTATGGGGTTGTGTTGCATAAAACTGATTAGCGGTGGTCATTAGGCAGAAACACAACGCCTGCTTTTGTGTAAAGCCTCAGTGGGACGAATGCTCATTATGGCCTCCTTCACTCTGTCGTTAATGAGAATCCTGTTTTCGAAGCGTGGTTGTAATTAAACAACTTCCATCTACGTCTCAAGATGGACAGCTGGAGTGCTGCATACTGTCTCTCTGTCACTGAGGGAAGTTTGGTGAAAATCATGGCCAGCCCACTCTTTTTTTCTCTTCTTCTTTTACTTCTCTTTATTCCCCTCAAAAGCCGAACATCTGCTTCCAAACATGTACAGTGGCCCAACACCACGTATTTACACTTCCTGTTTGTGACCAACTCCTTCCCTTGAGGTGGGCGATGATGTATGTGACTCAGATGTCACATGGGATTTTTTCCATTGTGAAGTAAAATCACAGCCGTGTGCATATATGCTGCCATCCCCTTTTTTTTGGTTTCTTACCAGTCTGTTCTTCTCTCCGTGCAGTATGCTCCCCTTCCAGGCAGCACCGGGTCAGTTCGGCCCAGAGGTTCGGCAGGAGGGTCTGTGGGTGTGGAGGGTGGAAAAGATGAAGGCGGTGCGGCTGGATTCCTCCGAGGTGGGAGCTTTCTATAACGGAGACTCCTATCTGGTGCTGGACAACCGTGGCGAGCAGGGAGCTGACCTCCACATGTGGATAGGTGAGAGACTGGGGACCCAGTGTGTTTCCGTCATGTTTAATCAAGAGGATCATTGACAATATTTTTTGTTAGCATTTGCAGTCTGAATGATGAGGCTCTTGCATAAAAAAGTGTCACATGTCACATGAGTTGTGCAGCATTCTGCAATGTCTGCTGAAGAGACGTGTGGGTTTTTTGTTTTTTTTGTCCAGCCCAAAGAGAATTATTTGAATTTCAGGAGACAGTATAACCAGATTAAAGTAGAAATGGCATGAGCCAAACCCTGAACATAAGTGTTTCTCCAATTTCTGCTTTACTCCATCCAACAAAAGAGGTAAGTACTATGTGGTGCTTACTACACATTTAACCCTGGCCAAGTGCTGTGGCTGAATAGCAAATAACCCTGCCAGTAATGGTGATGACACATGAGACGCAGCTTTGTTATGAGAGGAAGAGAGAGGGGTGGAGGGAGGATGGGAGGAGGAGAAGGAGGGAATGAAGTCCCGTGGAGGAAAGGGGGACTTTTTTTTTTCTTTTTTTCTGGAAAAAGTCTCATTAAAAATACAGGAGGATTCTTATAGTACTCGAGCGTGGCCATTGTTTCCAGCTTGTATCTAGTGCTTAGGTAACACTAAGCTGACTGGTCACGGTTTGAAGAGTGCTCTTTTTGTTCAAGCATGTGCCCTCTGAACCGTTCTCCTCCACTTGTCTGCAGGTGATGAACCCTGTGGTGGTCTTCCTGGTCTCCACAGTCTATAGGTCTTTGTTCTGTGATGGTGGTCCAGTTTCGAATATGTGACCTTCTAGCTCATTCCACCCCCACATTTCTTACAATCCCTTTGAAATTTGGATTCATTTATTTATTTAGATTTATTCACAGTTTGTTGCAGAGTCAGTGGTGAAAAAAAAAAAAAAAAGAAGAAGAAGAAAATTGTTGGATGTTGACGTCAGGCAGTGCTTTTCCCAACCTTCTAGTTGTTTCTTCAAGATGTTTTCTTTTATACTTAACATTCATTTGGTTGAATAAAAAAATCTTAAAATCAGCCGCTTTAAGAATTTACATTTTATTTTTTTTAAAAATTTAAAAAGTGGATTAAACTGTACCAGACTGAATCACAAATTCACTGAAATGGACTGAAGGAATTGTTTTTCAGTGATCCATGTTTTGTGTGCTGCAGGTGACATTTAGATGACTTTTTTTTTTTGTGACGTGACAGTAGAACAGACCTCAACCAACAATCTCATTCTCCAGCTCTGAGAACATGTTGCTGTGTTGATGCTCTTCCACATTTTCACCGGGAGCAGAATTAATCATGCGCAAACTCCATAAGATTACAACGATGAAACAGTTATTGAAAATTTAAGAGCTCTTGTCTTCAAATGGATTCAATTCAATATAAAAAATGAAAATAAAGAAATGTCTCCCCGGTGGGCAATTAATGGCACACAGAGCAGTTATGCAAATGACATGAACAAGTTAAAGACGTCTTTTTAATGCCTCCATAGATCTTTGATGGGATTTAAATGTGAATTCTACCTCCAGACAGTAAATACAGTAGAACTGTATGTAGGGGGCACAGAAGGTGCACAGCATTTGCTCCATCGAGCATGCTGTGCTGAGAAATATGAGGGGAGACATGCCTGGAGATTGTTCTGCCAACCTTCTCGTTGGATAACGACATACTCTTCCTTCCCCACTGATCCATGATGGACCTGAGATTAAGACCGAGATTATCTTGCGGATGAAGTGTTGAAGCTTGAACAGGAAATGGATGGATGGAAGTTCAAAAGATGTTTTCTCACGGTAAAACTCAGCCCCCTGACCGTTTTCATTTTTGCCTCTTGCAGGTGAGAAGTCGTCCCGAGATGAGCAGGTGGCATGTGCCATGCTGGCCACTCAGCTGGACAACTTTCTGGGCGGTGACCCCGTCCAGCACAGACAGGTTCAGAGCTTCGAGACCCCGGAGTTCATGGAGCTTTTCCCCAGGGGGGTCAGCTATAAGGTGAGGGCTGTTTGAAACAACGACATGGTTGAGAGGTTGAGAAAGGCAGGCAGATAGAAGTGAAAGTGTGTCGTCTGGCAAAAAAACAATTTATGAAGGTCAGAGACAATCGTGCAACAACTCCATGAAGAACTTAATGAAACCTATGGGCAAAAAAAAAAAGAACACACACTTTGGTTTAATTTGCACTTGCAAAACATACTTGTAGATCTTAATTGTCTTAGTTAAATAATAGTAAAAAAAAAAAGTGTAAGATTCACACATAATGACAATAAGTAAAGTTTATATAATTAGGCGGTGAGGTTTATCTTGCATCATTTTATGGCTGAATCCATCTTATCAGCATTCAACATATTATGACTTCTGTGACAAAGTGCACTTAACATAACCTTTATTGTGTCTTTGCTTATTTTATTGAAACATATATTAATGAAGAAGCTGCAACAACTATTTATTAACATAAAACTTAAAAAACAAACAACAAAAAAAGAATTAAGACTGCATTTTTAAGCAGCATCCTTCTTCTTTTCCAGGAAGGTGGTGTGGAGTCGGGCTTCAGGAGGTCTCAGGGCAGCGGGACGGTCCAGAGGTTGTACCAGATCAAAGGAAAGCGCAACATCCGTGCCAAGGAGGTGGAGCTATCTTGGAGCAGTTTCAACAAGGGCGACTGCTTCATCCTTGACCTCGGAGAGGTGATATAATTTAGCGGAATTGGGGGCATGCAAAGGAGAGTTCATCCAAGCCGAAAAAAAAAATCTCCAAAAAGTTCTTACCTTTCTCGTGAATGTAAAGTGTATGGTGCACGCCACTTTACTAGTATTTGTCTAACTTAAGCACATGTTCATTCTGCATCAAATGTCAGGTGTAGCTTCTGCTCATTGTACTGTTGTCATGGCGACTCGCTGCTCTCCAGATTATCGTGTCGTGGATCGGGTCGCAGGCCAACATCTTTGAGAAGCAGAAAGTCCGCGAGATTGCCTCGCTGATCCGAGACACAGACAGACATGGCAAAGCTCGCATCGTGGACACCACCGAGGGAGAAGAACCGGATGAGATGCTCAAGGTAGTAAAAACAAACAAACAAACAAACAAACAAACAAAAAAACTAGGAGGGAGATACAAGAAGAAGATTTGGACAAAGACAATTCATGTAATTCACATTATCTTCAGGTTGGTCATTATAATCTGAAAATGATATGAAATCATGTCAGAAGATCCTCAGATTTGGAACCCTGTGGTGTTTCTGAGCAGGTCCTGGGACAGATGCCAGCACTGCCAGAGAGCACACCAGAGGAGGACAGCAAAGCTGACGCTTCCAACTCTGCCTCCCTCTACAAGGTGACTTCATCCAGAGAACTTTAAGAAATAAATCAAAAACTGCACCAAATACTGCACCACACACACACACACACAACGTATAAAACAAAGACTGCCTTTTTATACTTTTTAGGTGTCTGATGCAACAGGTTCGATGACGTTGACCAAAGTGTCGGAGAAGAGCCCATTTGCCAAGGAGCTGCTGGTCCGTGACGACTGCTTCATCCTGGACAACGGTGCAAATGGAAAAATCTTTGTCTGGAAAGGTGAGGAGTCACTTATAATGCAAACAGATGAAATTAATAATTGTAACATTCCAAAGTAACAATGCTGCTACTAATAATAATTTCTGGCATAAAATCGTAAATTTCACAAAATTTACTTTTACCATAAAATTGTGATTATTGGGCTAAAATCTGCTTTTTCCCCCCAAATAATCACAGATTTAAAGCATTAAAACATTTTTTTATGTTTTTGTTTTTGCAAAATGGCAAATTTCACAATATCACGACTTTTTTTTTCATGAAAGAAGTGAATTTTTGTCATTGAATCTGAAATCACAAAAATTGCAGCCTTTATCATAAAATCAAGACTTCTGCAGGGGCCCATCCCAGCTCTCTCTGGGCCAAAGGTACTGGTTCACCCAGGCTGCAAGTCCATGGAGCCACGTTATCATTTCTTACTAAAAAGCCAGACATATGCAGAGACGCCTTGATTTTATTGTGCTTTTCATTATTCTGATGGCATCTGCTTATCTGAAGTTTACTGTGTTTACGGTTTTCCCATATTTATTTTGTTTTTTCTTTGCATATCAGTGCACAGTGAAGTCATTTAAAACACTTAAAAATATATATTCTCAGTCCTATGAAGAAAAAAAAAGCACGTGTGAACATGGTGGCCTACAAGCCTGACTGTCATGAGACATTTGTGGAAGGAAAACCAAAACATTTGACTCAAATTATATAGTTTTAAAGCCAATCAAAATACTTGTAAACTTCTGACTTTGAAGGAAGTTTAAAAAAATCCTCTTTAAAAATTCTTTCTCACGTTATTCTGGTCTTTAAGAAATCTAATAAGTTTGGTAATTCTAGCACAAAAGGTTTGGTCCAATTTAATGTCAGACAGTGAGGAATAAAAAAGCTCATGTATCTTTTTATTCAGCATATGTAGACTTCTGGTGCCAACTATTTTACCGAAGCGTTATCTCATGGTGCATTTTATCGACATTTTCAGATCTATCCTTACGCATTTTTATATACTGTAAATTCTATACAACAGGATGTCAATATTTATGTCCACAGATATGTTTCACATCTTTAACATTGTACTCAAAAACAAGCCTCTTTTTTTTGGTCATATTCCACACAGGAGAGCTGTGTTTTTGTCAACCTGGTCACGTTTGCACCAAGCAGGACAGTTCAGTTCAGTTCAGTACGGTTCGAAATTATTTGTGTTTCCATGGTAAGAAGTTGTAAAGCGTTCCTAAATAAGCGTATTGAACCGTACTGTTTCGGAGCACCGTTGTACCAGTGTGTGGTACGGTTTAGAGACGCCCATTGTTGTTCGATGATCGGATGAGAGATGTTGTATTGCGATAAAAGTTTACAATACGAGCACAGAGGCGCCATTTTTAAACACCCAGCGCACAGATGAGTGATAAAATGTCAAAAAGGTCCCTTTTGCAGTGGGTGCACAAACCGAAATACCAAATACTGAAATGTACAAAACCAAACTGTACTTAGTACTTTGTACTTATTTGTGCTTAGTGGAAACGCAGCTATAGTGTGCTATGATAATTCAGTACCATTTTTGGGCCACGTACTGTGACTGGATGACAGCCTGCCCTTCACTTTTAATCCAAACTTGTGAGTTCATAAAAGGCGCACAAAAAGTTCCTAAACCTTCACGAAGTGCATAAAGCCTTGATATCTGTCTGTATGTGGCCATGTTTAGGAGAAACTTTAATGATCTGCTGATAATCAACCATCAGGTAATGGAGCAAATGCTGAGGAGAAGAGGGTGGCCCTGCAGATGGCCGACAGCTTCATCGAAAAAATGAAATACCCCCGAATGAAAACACAGGTGAGGCTTGTTACTTTAGCAAAGATCAAACATGAAGACTGCTGTTCTGCGGAGAGGAAACTCTTTCACATCACGTAGAAGTCATTACGCTTGTTGTAGCTCAATAAACTGGATTGCCATGATACCGCCCTTATAAACACAGCAAGCAGTAAAAGTCCATGTGTTGTGCTGCAGGTGGAGATTCTGCCACAGGGGAAAGAGACCATCATCTTCAAACAGTTCTTCAAGAGCTGGAACTAAACATTCATACTTCCTGCACTTAAGAAGAAGCTGCACTTCTGAAAACAGAAAGCATCTGACACAAAAAAACGTCTTTTTTTCCTTTTGTTTTTTTTATATGTACTTGCCTGTATTTGAATGATTGAAAGGCAGCGTGCACACAGACCACACTGCAGCTTTCTTTGAATTTTGATAGAATCAGAGATGTACCGCCACTTTTATAAAAAGCAGACTTGTTTCCTGTGATGAGACTGTAAAGATATTTAGATCATTTTAAAAAGAACATCAGTTGTATTCATTTAAGTTTTTATATTACATTTGTTCCACAGGGTCACAAATCTGCCTAAATTTGAAAAATAAATCCAAAACTGCTTCCTACTTGTTACGTTTTTCTTTTCATGAACAGGTGATTTCCAGTTTTAGCTTGTGAGTTCACTGCTAGTCATAAACCATGTCGCCTCCCATCACCGAGTTGTTTATGTAACCTCTGATAAACCTTGCCCTCCCTGCTGCCATGGCCGAAGGCTGATTGCCAGCAATAACACAGGCCCTATAATAACGGTTACTCTATTTGGTTTACATTGGTATCATATCATTAGGTGGTTTACTTTTTAAATTGAATTCATACCAGTTCAGTCCAAAATTCATAAAATGCCACTTCATTAAAACTTCAGTTCAGTGCAATCCAGAGAAAGTACGAGGCGACAGTGGGGGGAAAAAATAAATAACTCACCTAACAGGAAGAAGAAGAAAAGAAAACTCCAGCAAAAGCAGACTCAGCTTTTACGTTGGTGTCTGAGACGACAGAAAAGAAAGACCAAGGAAATAATTGTAACGTCTTCAAACAAGATGAGTATGCATGCGTCACCATCAAAGGTATCCCAAACTGCAAGCTTTATGAAAAAGGAAAGTTTTAAGTCTAATCTTAAAGGTGGCGTGAAAACCCAGGAACCATGAGTTGGGGTACTCTGGTCAGATAATTTAGAACTTTAGTTCTTTGAGGTAGGAAGGAGCTCGGCCCTTATGTGTATAAAGAAGGATGGATTAAACAGGAAGCTAAAGAAGGGACGTAAAGAAAGTCTTCTTCCACTACTGAGTAGTACTGCTTTGAGACACTTTTGTGAACTGCAATTAAAAACAGGTTGAGAAGGGTTGTTTTGTTGTTTGCTTTTTTGTATATAAAACGTTTGTATAAAAGTTATTTTACTAAAGATTACGCAGAGGAATCCCATATGTGCAGCACCACAAAAATATAAAACAAGCAAACAAACACTGACTTCTGTTCAGCTTTATTCAGGGTTGTTGATTTCTGTTGTGGGCTGAGGCTCGGCTCCGTAGTTGAAGTTGAACAGTTAATGAAACATCATTTGACCATGATACCAGTTGAAACAGAGGCAAAGCGTCTGTTTTTGGTTACCAAAAGTACAGTTAAATTCATAATTTCAGTTACATTTAGGGCAAAAAGAAAACCCGCCCTGCATTGTCATTTTTATTCTTCTGATTCCAAAAAAGTTCAGTTTTATTCAGCACTTTAAAATCATCTTTGTATTTTTCTTCAGCAGCAGTAGGTCCAACCAGGCCTTGAGGTTATATCACTGCTGCTTTACAACCAATAAACGTGGCCTCTTTATGAGTATACAGTCTTCAGGTCACAAAAGCAGCGTGAGATGGATGTCAGGAAATGATGTAAAATATGAAAGATGCTTGCAAGTCTGTTACGTTTTGGGTTCTTGGACATACGTAATCAATTTTTTTAAGCAAACATGGCAAAAATAAATAACTGCAATGATTCCTACATTTACTCAGACTTTCTGTCATTTACATTCTATATTACTCATTCCTGCATTTCAGGCCCACAACACATTTCAGCAGTTTTTGGGATAGAAATAAAATGAAAGATAATGATATATATATTTACGATATGACACAATATCAAACAATATGATTTGAAATGAAACGATGATGTCTAGAGGTGATTGTAATCATGGTTTTAATACAAAAGCAGAATTCACAAAAGGTGGAATCTTTGACAAGCAAAATTGGGAAAAGAATCTCTCTAAAAAAATGATCATATCTTTACATATATCTGTATATACTGTATTAATATAAGGTAAATCATGCTTTTTAAGGCTAACGAAAAGGACATCATTGCTGACTATATAAACCCACTATTAGAAACGCTGCTTAACAGTTTACGGTACCACCCCATTAAAACAACAGCATGTGCGTCATTCTTATTGACTATGTGACAAATTAGGCCTGTTAGAGGCAGCTGCCGGGAAGTTCATGATTTCATGTGTCAGCTCACCCTGTATAAAGTTTCTTCAACCACCTCTGAGGCTGTAAAAGGTCCAAAGTTCAGGGAGGTGTGGAGACGGACAAAAAGACTGAGCCTGCGGGTCTCGCTGTCCATTTGTCCTCACCAGCAGAGCTGCACCACCGCTCCAGCAGACAGAAGGTAAGGACGTCACTGAATTGCTACACTGTGTAGAGCTGTAGTGTGTGTGTACATACACACATATGTGTGTGTGTGTATACTTATATATGTATATATACACATACAGATATCCATGTGTATGTGTATACACGCACACAAACATATGTGTATGTATGTGTGCGTATGTGTGTGTG
>JBAMYA010047181.1:0-10559 GCA_037176975.1 Arrhamphus sclerolepis | reverse complement strand
AATGACTGTATATAATAATCAGCGCCATAGAGAAGAACTATTCTAAATGGCACTGATAATAATGCTGTCTGGGAGAGTACGTCATTTTCCCCGAAAAGCTGATTGACCAGGATTGGATTCAATCCTGAGAGTTACCCTGCTCTGGAACAGGTTAGTCATTCAGCGTATGTTGGATGTTACCCTGGTGATATACCTCGATAAGCAATTATCCAGTTTCATGATACAGAAAACCCAGGATTAACCCTTAAGTTACCTCACTAAAGCAAAATTTCTCTTCGTGATACAGGCCTCTGCTAAATCTGTCAATAAAATTCTGTCCCGTTCCAGTGGTGGTGCAACAAATCTGATGCCATGTTTATGAGCTACAACAGCACGAGGAGATGAAGTTCCTGAAAAGCATGGCAATCTGAGATGATTAAACTAATTTATTATCATTTTCTTTCCTTTTTTTTTCCTTTTTGGTGAAAAGATGTTTGTCTCTATGTCAGCGTAGCAGGATGCCAGCTGTTTTGTAAACATCCATCTCACGTCTTTTTGTGTATCAATTGCTGCTGTCATCTCTGGTTATGATTCTCTGAATCAGCGAGGAGGATGAACTTTAAAAATGAGTTGAGAACATCTTTGTAATTCAAAGTGACTATATTATCTTGACTGTTTGAGTTAAGTGCTTCAAGAAACTTTAGTTTTGTCAGCTGTTGATGAATCCTGAGCTAATGAGTCTGAAAAAAAAGGCAAACAAAATAATTTAGAGTGACAACATATCAAGGCCAAGCCCCTCTACTTGCTGAATGCAGATGCTTGCAAACTTTATCTGGTGGAAGATTACCTGTGGAAACCTTTTGCTTCAGCTCAGTACACACTCCTTAATGCACAGTGATTATTTCTCTTAAATCCTATTTTAGGAAACAAAAAGCCAAAGTGATGCAAAATGTTACATACTGCAACAGCCAAGGGATGTTTAAAAAATAATGACAGCAACCTGATTTCTCAACATAGTAAGTTCAAGCACACACAGCAAAGTCAGTATGTTGGAAGGCTTGGATTGTCATTGTGAAGATTAATAAAGAATGAGCTTCTTTAATGTTTCGCCTGAGTGAGCTCATAAAAGCTGACACATGGTGAAGGCAAAGATGGAATACAAATAAACCTGGACCCAATAAATGTCACTGCTTTTCCTTTTGTGTTTGCAAGGCATGCAGGAAATAAGAGACTTGGGTGTCCGTGATGGGTAGACAGGAGAAAGAATCAGGGGAAACTAGTTTTTCACAAGCTTGGCAAAGGGCATTGTAAAATGTTCTCAATTTGTCATACACAATTGGTGAAAAGTTTTAAGAGGGCTGAGGAAAAAGGTTGTGTTTTCATGTGAGGCGGACAGATAAAGCTGTGCTTTATCAGCGTTCCCTCAACACTGAACACTCAGCCAGAATCAGAAGGCAGCATATATGAATGAGGTTTTGTAAAGATGCAAAACTCCCCCTGAATTTACAAAACATTTTGTCTGTGTATGCCTTTCCTTTTTTCTGCTGAGCTCCACCTTAACTTCCAAGTTGTTCACACATTTTAATTCACCACCCCTTATATTATGCTGATTGAATTCATTCCCAAGACACTTGTGTCCATGCTGAATAAGATTCCAACAGTAGAAAGAATTCACCTTTTATACAAGGACATTTGTATTCACTGTGCCTTTTTTATTTTTTATTTGAATGAGGAGTCTGTGTGAAAGAGTAGTCAGAAGGCTAGTCAGGGTGGTGGATGTAATCTGCAACCTTGCTGTGTAAATTTAGTTTGCAGAGCTGCTTTGTGACCATTGAGCGGGAAGAGGATGGTGGATGGATAAAGTTGAGTATTTGGTGGATGAATCTTGTTAACACTGATTCCTTTCAAATTTCTAAAATTAAAAGTATGCCATGTGGAAAAGGCATCCTGAAGGTAATAGTGTCTATTTTCGTTTTTGTTTTGTTTTTTTTTCATATTTGCATTCTGTTTTTCTCTTGATTCTTCATGATTACTCATGTAGTAAATATTCATAATTTTGGTGAAAAGGAAGCAAAAACATATCCAGGCAAAACTATTTAGATGAAAAATAAATGTCATTACAGAGGAAGGTCTGCACACTGTTTGACCTCAAATATGGAAATTAATCTTTTGTGGGGATTCCAGTTCAATGGATTCCAGTTCATCTCTGCTTTTTGCAGATGTGGTCCTGTTGGCATCACCGAGTGGGGACCTTCAGTTCTCATTGTGGCAGTTTGCAGCCAAGTGTGAAAATGTGGGAATTGGAATTAGCACCTCCAAATTTGGGACCGTAGTTCTTTGTCATGTCAAACCAGGAGAAGACCATGAGGCAGACCCATCAAACACTGGAGAGATTATATCTCTTGGCCCTGTGATGGACTGGCAACCTGTCCAGGGTGTACCCCTGCCTTTCGCCTGAAGTGAGCTGGGATAGGCTCCAGCAGACCCCCGTGACCCTGCACAGGAAATAGCGGGTATAGATGATGGATAGATGATTCTTTAAACCTTACGACCAAGAAAAAAAGTGAACGCACATTGTCATACTATAGAGAGCTTCCTGTAATCCACCTTTATTTTTGTCTGGCTGAATGTATACTTGTTCTGTTATCAATTAAAAAAAAAAAGAGTAAATAACATCACATTGGCACACGGACTATATGATGTTCAAATAAATTGGGAGGAGATAACCCATTTGGTGAACATGTGTTGCTTGGGGGCTTAGAGAACCGTTTTCCAGAGTTAAAAATGGCAAACAGCCAACCAGACGGGGTTATGGAGCAGTTGGACGCAGCAGTGTCTCCCTCAGCCAGACTGTAACTTCTGTGGAGGACAAAGACCATCAGAGCATTTAAAAGAAAAAAATCTGTATGTTGTTTTCTTCTTCACTAGAAATGAATATTAAAAGAATGAGTTCTCAAGGAATGAGTTCATACTCATTTAGTCTTTCTTCATATCTCCTATTCTATTTTTTTTTCTTTTAAATTTGATTGTAATGCACAACTTAAATGTGCTATATGAATACACTTTTGACGTTGAATGCTGAAGAGCGCGGGGACAAACCTTCATTGTATCCTTGGATGTTTGGTCAGTAACACCGCCTTGTGTAAGTTTTTATACCTCTGAAAAAACTGGGGAGTTGATATTAAAATAAATGAATAAAAACAACAACAATTCTACTGATTTCAAAGTTTTGTAACATAGCAATGGCATTAGTGAGTCTCTTTAAAAAAACAAGACAAAGTTGGGTGACGCATAATGAGCAAGGCTTCTCTTTCAGCTATAAAGGGACCTCAGTGCTTTACTCATCAAAGAAAACAGCAACAACAAAAAAAGTACAAAGACTAACATGACCAAACCCAGAGCAGATGCTTAAAAAAACAGAAAATTACACAAAGAAATCAAATTAATTCCAACACGACCAGAGGATCACCAGAACTCAAATCTATAGACCATCCATGACACTTCAGCTCTATAGTACTGGGGTTGCACCATATAGGCATTAAAAAACAAAAAAAACAAACATCCTCATTAAATCACCACTGTTTCCTGAAGGAAATTCACATAGACTGAACAGAGGAAGCTCAGCACCACAACAGGGCGAGGATGCAGCTCTGCTACTCTGGCTCTTTAAGCAGCAATGACGGACACAACAGTGCATGATGTACTATGGTATAGGCACAAGCTTTAGTTTAATTTAGTTTCACTCAGTCTGTCTCAGTTTAAGATGTCCATTCCCTTTGATTGTCAAGAGAATTTTTGACACCTCCAGTTCGTGTGAGAGGCAACAGAAAAGACCCTAAACTGGAATCTAGAGGATCTGGAAATCTGTAAACTGACCACTTATTGTCAACAGCGCTAGTTACCACATTGATGTACCCTTGTTACAATCAATGACATCACTGCAGCTGTTAAAATCAAGAATTAAACTCTTATAAGTTACCTCAGGAAGCATAAATTCCTGGTTCACGGTATGAGTCTGTCTAGCCATCGGCTGCCAGAAACAACACTGTTCAAGAATCCTTTTATACTGTCGATAAAGGTCATAACATCCACAATCACCTGTTGCAAACGCAGAAACATCATCTGCACATGATGTACACACTCAAAGCAAACAGAATTATGGGACGTGCATGGAAAATATCTGATATCACAGCTATTGGCTTAATACAATTTAATTTTTTGTTCTTCAATAATACAATCTGTTCCTATGTATTCATTTTTCTTTCTAATTGACATCAACAGCGTTGTATCTTCTTTAAAGCTGATAAACCGCTTCACCTGCTGGGTGTGAAGAAGAGGAGTGAGTAGTAAATGGGCACACATGAAACACAAACATACCACATGCTCTTCATAGAACCAAGACATGGTTAAAAAGGCATTGTGTACACTTGTGAACCATTTGCCAGACCTCCCCCACACAACAACATGCACATAACCCTAGCTGGTTAATGACGTAAAAGTTACAGTATATTTGAATTTGCTCCATGAAGCTTTTTTATCCCTCATAACTTAGATTTACATTCCTTCCTTTGGTAATGAAATGCATTGCGCTCATTTGACTTTCAAATATTGTTTATCCTTCTTTTTTTAATTTTTTTTTTTTTTAATCCTGTTCGTGCCTCAAACCTGCCAGGTGCTGCCAGGGAATGAGTGCCTTTAAAGAGGTTAAAGTATAAAGCTACATAAAGTAGAAATGTACTCTTCAATATTTATTTTTTTAGTAGTGATCACAGATAAGTAAAAAAAAAAGAAAACAAAACAAAACAAACTACAGCCCCCCCCCCATTACAGATGTAAGCAAATTCCCAAATAAACAATAAATATGATTCTAATAATTGTACAAACTTGTGTATCAAAAAAGAAAAAAAAAGCACAAGAAGAACAACAAGAAGTTTAAAGCTCCGGTGTTCATCTCTGTGTTGAGATTGTCAGTCTTTGATCATGACCCTCAAACCTCCAATCACTGACTTACGTGACACTTTGACGCTCACAAATGCACTGAATTAAACATATTTGAATGGAAGTGATATTACAGATCGAGGCTGGTGTGCTTTGCTTGTCAAATAAAAACACAGAAGAAAGAAAAACTGTAAGTTGATAATAATAACCCAATCCCAAAAAAGGGGACACAGTACAAAGAAATGAAAACAGAATGCAATGATTCGTGAATCTTGTAAACCCATATTTTTGTTCCCATTAGAACATAAAGAACACATTTGTCTTTGATGGCGGCAACGCGTCTCAAAATAGTTGGACGAGGGCGATGTTCATCATTGTGTCACATCCCCTCTTCTTTTAAAAACTGTCTGTAAACGTAGGAAGTGAGGAGACCGGATGCTTTTTTGTACCACTGAACAGTTGCTGACCTACACCAAGACAAGTCTTGAGTACACGCAAAACCAAGAGGTTTTTGAATGTAAAGTGTAATCAGGCCACACTGAATTTATATTTTATTGTCCATCAGTTAATGCCAGCAAAAATCAGAGTTAAGAATTTCTAAAACTGCTCTTACATGCAAATGTTTCCAGACTCTTCTCGTGATGTAACAAAGTCTTCCCACTCACACTTTAGGACGTGATGGGCCACATCCGTGCATCCATCACTATAAGTGGCGGCTGAGTGGCCTCAGGAGCAACCATGGTTGAGTTAAGGTCTATCATTTCCTGTGACAGCCATTTACCTCCACACTGCACCGACTCTCTCTCTCTCTCTCTGATCAATGAGCAAGACATTGTTGGATTGCCTTCAGGAGGGAGGGCCCATCAGTGAGGGTTGACAGAAATACAGTGAGAGATAGAGAGATTGAAAGAGTGCCCGATAGAAACTACTGATATGGTTGTTAAGATCCCATTGGCTTCAGGATAAGAGTACAATTACAGCCATATTAAAACTGAACAGAATTCAGACTGGGAAATGTGAAGTCATTTGTCAACTTTGGAAAAATCTCCCTGTTGAATGAATAAGTTAAAAGTTTTCTTTATGTTTCCCTGCTCCAGCTAACTCAAATTAATACCATACCATACCAATTTTATTTATAGAGCACTTTAAATGCAGAATGAGCAGAAATTAATAGGTCATAAACTGTTTGATGGACCTTCAAAAAAGCATACGTTAAAGTCCCTTTGCACGTAAGTGTGCACATAAGTGTGTGCGTAACCAAAACAAGCTATAAAAATATTAGATCTTTTTTCTCTGTACCTTTTAAATCAGAATCAGTCCCAAACATACATATAAGTTTGTTTGTTTGTTTGTTTGTTTTTTTGTTGTGATGCATCCTCATTTTATGGTCTCAAAATACAATATATACACATATTTTTAATACACTTAATTTAAACTGGATTATTCATGGTTTGACTATTGCAGTCTGATAAATGTGAAAGATCTACAGCAAAATTTATGTATGTGCATCATTAATTGTTGCTCAATGTCAAGTTCTCACATTAAAGACCCTTTGACACATTTTTGTGCACATAGAAATTTATTCAAATCAGTATTTCTGATCCTTCTCTTAACAAAATGTATAAAACATGCATCTTCTCATTTCTCAATGCTATTTGAAGCCTGGGGCTTCAAGTTTATGTTCTGAGGGATTTACTTCCCAATGATGCCATTTTTACCAGTGTATGGACAGCGTTTGAATAGATTTCAGTGTGCACATTTTCATACGTAGGGTCTTTAACGTATTTCAGTCCATATTGTTCACAACAGGCTAAAAATGAAAAATACATGACATTACACATTAGAACACTCAAAATGTACAACCTTGCATGTCTTCCTATTTCTTCCTATTTCTCATATGCGGTCAAAAATGATTATTTAGTTACTTGTTGAGTGTCTGTGTAAATGCGTCGTGACCAGCAGAGTAACTAAACGCTCATCCATGTCAGTGGGTTGCAGTAGGTAGTGTCATAATATCTTTAATTTAAGACAACATTTATGGATGCAAAATATTCCTGGTGACAAACATGCATTTTTAGGTAGCGGTGTGCAGTGTCTTTTTTTTTTTTTTTTATTCTAAAAGAAGGGTGAATACCCCCCCCCCAAAAAAAAACAAAAAAACAACAACACTGACTTATATCATTATTCACAGTTATTATTATGTTTTTCCAGCGTTTTTCTTTTTGTCTGTTTTCAACATAACTCAAAAAGTTATAGATGGATTTTCATAAAAATTTCAGTATATGTCCAAATTGGGACAACGAACAAATGATTCAATTTCAGAGGTGATCCGGATCACTGTCTGGATCCAGGAATTTTTTTAAAGGATTCTTCGTCATTGCGAGATAGGGCCATTTTCAGGATATGTGTATATATCTACACAATAAATGCAAAAAAAATACGGGTCATGACAGCATCAATAATGTTTAAAAGTATGATCCGGATCCTGGGATATTCTGGATACTAAGATCCGGAACATGAAAAAAGTCGGGGGTTCTCATCTTTTTCAACACTGTGAGGTAACAAATGAAGATACAGATGTGCAATCAACACCAAATTGTAGGTGACAGTCTGCTGAAAAAGAAGTACGTTAACAGATTTGATGTATCTATAATAGTTGAGGAGCAGATCCAGAAGAAAAACGCCATTACAAAAATGTTGATTTTCACAAATAACTATTAAACTAATAATGATATCAATGTGATTCCAATTGCTAAGGGCATGTTTTCATGGTAAAAGAATCCAATATAATAGATAAAACACATGTAGGAATATTATTTTTAGGTATAAGTCACAATATGTGGGGGAACTGTGCTGCGTGGTGGAGGTCTGCATTCTCCGAGTGCTTTTCTAGTTTTGTTCTATTTTTGTTTGATGATGCGCTTGTCTGGTGCTTAACAGGGGTGTATGTCATAGGAATTTCAAACAAAAGTTCAGACTTGACATTGCTTAGAGGACAACGATTATTTACAAAGGAGGAAGCGCAGTCGGTATCACCCACAGATTCCTATGGACTCCTAATTGATCCCCTGGCTGCGCACACAATATTCAGTTATTTAGATGTTTGACCCCAGATATCACACTACTTTCAAGGCATATTGGCTTGGAAGCACATCAGGACCCTTTTATAGAAAATTTGAAAATGAATATTTCGAATAATTTGACCTGCACGTGGTCTGTAGCAGGCAGCTGCTTCAAATTCCTCTCTATTCTCCTTCAGAATTTCTCTGCAAGTCCCATTGCTTTCACAAAACAGCTAAATTAATGATTCCCAGGGAATAAAAAGCTTTTGTTGGAGAGATATCTGTCTGGATATTCCTGTAGTGTATCTAATAGTTCAGCAACAACAAAGATTTATCTGTGGACAATTCCAAGATATGGCATGAAAAATTATGAAAAATGAAAAAAACAAATCAAATCAAACTCTATTGCCAACATATGTAGTTACAGGCACATATGAATGATAAAAAACAAAACAAAAACAATACTTAAAACTCCTACACATATATTTGTGTCTAGTATCACATGCAGAGCTCAGTAGTCCTGGTCCATAACCATGAACGGTGCAAATGTAAACATGACACAGACTTTGAAGGGTCCTAGAAGTACCAAAAAGGTGACCTTACCCCAAGTCATGTTTTGTTATAACTAGCCCCACTACAATGTATGTAATCTCATAACTCCACCACACCATTTAACTGTATGCAACATTTGCTTTGCATTAGTAACATAAATATGTTATATTTTCCTTGTAAATCTGAATTTATGTAACTTTGCTCTTCACAAATTTCCTCTGCAATGCAAGTAGGTAGCCAAAGTTGAATCATGGCGCAACAGATGTTTGAGGACTATAAACCAGCCCAGAGAATCAGATTTATGCTTGTTGGATTAAAGGGTCAAGTTAACAGTCTCGTACTGCCGTTGTTACAGGACTGTATGTGTGTTGTTATTGGAGTAATACACATCATTTGTCACTTCCACACCATAAATCACTCTGTGTCTAGACAGTGATGCCATTGTGGAGGTTATAGGGCGATGCACCCATTCAGAGAACCAAATTTTGATGAGTAACCGTGGTCAGTGAGCACAGATAACACATGCCTCATTTTTCAGATGGCATTTTAACAAACTTTCAGCACAGATGGCTGACACTGATGGATGCCGCAGTTGGCATAGTTTATCACAGGTGAATGGACTCTCTCTAGCATGGTCACTGTGTCAGTAGTTCAATCGTTGATGGGACATGCCTGCACCATGAAAGTGGAAGCTACACATTGTAATAATGGTGGTACCTTCATCTACAACTGTAAGGTGACTAAAAAAAAAGTATATTATCTGGGGTTTATTGTAATTTTATATCTTAGCAGTTCTTAAAATAAATGCCATTTCTTTTTTGATGTGGTTCATTTAAGGTGACCTGAGACCTGTCAGTAAACATTGATGGATACACTCCAATGTACTGAAACCATTCATCCATTCATGCATTCATCCAGCCATCTATCAACTTCCACTTATCCGTGTTTGGGTCACAAGGACAGCAGCCTCCTTCCTGCTCCTCCAGGGGAATGCACATACTCTTCCAGGCCAGTCAGGAGATAACCAAGTTTTATATACAAAGCTATTGTTTTGATTATTCACACTTAACATGTTTTTCTCTGATACAAACTCAGAATTAATATTTACTCCTCCTTTACTTTTTTTCACTTTGAAACCCTTGATTGGAACTAAACTGAACTTTCTTATCTTGTATTTACCACAAATAATTCTCTCCATCTCCTAGCGGGTCCAACCCTTGAGGCAGTCCTGCATCTGAGGATTATTTGAGAACTGAAAAGAATGAAAGCAGATTTGGTTCTTTTACTGTTAATATTCCATTTCTTCTTTGCTAAAAGAAGCTTTGAATGGATTTTGAACCCTTTAGCATCTGTTTAGAACATTTATCGAAATAACTCATTAGCTTCCACGATGTAATGAGCTTCTATGCCTCAACAGATGAAAGAATATATTTATTTAGTCTGACAGTGAGGCACGTTCCTGTTTCTTTTTTTTTTTTGTTCATTAAATGAGTTTGTAATTTGGATTCTGCCCCACTTATATTTCAGCATCTTATGCAGGTCTGATGCAGTGTTACTACTCCAGCCATATGTTTTTGTATCTTGCATGAAGGTGCAGTTTCAATCAGTGAGACACGTCTTCAACACAATTTTATGAACATGGCTGCTTTTTCTAAATTACAACCACTGTAGTGGAAAGCTGTTAAGCATTGTCAGTGGGCACTCACACGGCTGTAAACTGTTGATGGCTGCTCTTCACTGGGTGATAATGATTGGTGTGAGAGGCACTGATTGCAGGTGGTTTTATTTTGTAGTGAGAAAGATTTGATCAATTTTCTACTTTTGGTGATTTCTTATAATTTCTCTTTACTCTTTGTGCATTGTATTTGTGTCAGGTTTATAGGCAGCAGCCTGTGTCGTGGGCTCTCCCTCTGCCTCTGTTAACAAGCTGTAATTGCTTCCTGTCATCTGCCACTCCAGCCTGCTCTGTCTGATTAGCCACACCTGTGCATACTCCTGACCTGCCAGCTGCTCTGAATTCCCCTGTTA